>CAJNOQ010008640.1:0-10999 GCA_905250885.1 Didymodactylos carnosus | reverse complement strand
TGTCATCAATGTTGAGAGGAGCATCCATCTAGAAAGAGAAGCGACATGTGCTCAACGGGAATAGACCGTTGTCCTGGATTTCTTGTACTTTTCTTGTTCCTATATCAAGAAGTAAAGGCCGACGATATGATCCCACTGTCAACGATGGCGAATTGTTCAAAGCAAGCCGTCTTGAATGGTTCATGATTGTTTTTCAAATGCAACGGAGTCGAGCACTGGTGCTGACCGATTCGATCTTCGGCTATAGTATGCTCTATCCCTACACAGATGATTTAGTGGATTGTAATGATATGTCTCAAGACGCGAAAAGGGAGTTTGCACGGGTATTTCACGAGCGATTACTCATCGGCGAACCCAACTATGATCCAGAGTTGCATTTCAACGGACAGCAATCGAATGTGGTTGAATTGCGACTACCACCCTCGTTACAGCCTTATGCAGATCGAATTGGAAAGATATTCGATATGGTGAGGTTTATCGAAAACGATTGGAAACGTGGTGAGTATAAATGCGTGTACATGAGCTTGGCCACTATTCATGAATCACAAATAAAGTCAACGCTACAACATGCGCGACCCGACGATGGAGACGTACCAACAATGCAGCTGGTCGAGCAAGTAAGCGCAGAGAAAGGCGGTGCATCGTTGATTGCAGCCGGATTTCTGATCGAAGGACGGTTGACACGAGCGACAATGGCATATTTGGAATATTTTGGCTTTGGTCTACAGCTGCTCGACGATTTACAGGTGAGTTCTTCGAAAATCTCTGATTTGCTCTCTGAACTGAAACGCTGCTGGTACATATTTTATTCCCAATTATCCTTCATTTGGTTCTAACTCTGCTGTTTTGCAGTTTAAAAAAGTATTGATTAGAATAATCCTTTACATGTCTGATCCTAAACTTGTTTTCACTGAAAACCGACATACTTCTGTGTAATTGGTTGTACAGGACGTCAATGAAGACATGAAGAACAATCATCGAACAATTTTCACTCAATCGATTGCCGAAGGGCAAATGTTAGACGCGCCGACCGCTCGTCTCATTCACTACCATTGTTATGCACCGAACTATGCAAAATCTGAAGGTGATCATCGAACAGTATCGACTGGGCGAAATGGTGTGACTCTGCCTCACTATGTTCGTATTTCGATAATGAAGTTTTGTATAACGCTTGTTTTGGAAGCGGCCTCTCGGCTGCCACAATACTATTCGAAAGAGTTCTATAGTGAATTGTCGAAACTCAGTCCGTTGACCTTCGATAATCTGACAGTCGCGCGTATCGAAGAAAAAATCTGGACAATTGTACGAAATCAGTTATTCTAACAATTCTCATGCATTTAGACTGTGACAATATTTGCGCCTGGTCTTTTCTTCTTATACAAGTTTCTTGTCGAGTACGATCTCAATAAAAATGCAAACTTCGGAGAACGTATTTTTTATGTGCTCGGTAGACAGCGTTCTTGTGAAAATACGTGAAGTGTTTCAGGAAAAAAATGCAGTTCTGTCGGAACTACATCAGGTGTTTCCGGGAAAAAAAGCTGTGCTTGTGCAGCCGCAGATCCTCGTACCACTTATGTCCATCCGATTCCCATGAAACTTTGATAGAGGCATACCATCACCTCTTCCATCCTGGGATTTTCTCGATGACTCTCCCCCCATATCAATATCACCTCGCATCCATTACTATGCTGCGAAAAAAAACTACTATAATTTTATAACTAAATCTCACATTTAATTTATATTTAGTATTTTTTTAAAATTATAAAATATAATTTAGTGTTTTCGTTTGCATTACTATAATTTCGTTCTGCGCTCCTTCTCCTCATCAACTTTCGTCAATTGAAGAGAAGCCGATTATCAATTATTATCATCAACAACCGTTAGACATTATTATTAACTGTTACTATTTCATCATTGTACATTAGCTTTTCTGTAAAATATTTTATCATAATAATAATTTGTTGTTGGTGTGTAAAACCGAACTGGGGATTGTTTTTGTTATAGCAAGTTATGGAGGGCTAACATGCTACTACAAATTGGAGGTCCCAGATGCTGATACAACACTGATTTGTACAATCAGCACCACTAACAACATCGCCCTTATTATTATTACTATTAATTATAAATTAGTGGCGTCGCCTCTTTATCTATTAATTACATCACCGCCGTTCAAGTTCTCTTAGTATTTCGGTAACATCTTATCTTTCCGAATACGTTTCGGATATTCCGGTAAGATTTCGCTGAAACTGTTTAGGCGGTGGTAGTGTAAATCTAATTTTCGAGATAGCGTAGCCTTATCAGAATTCGAAATGTCTCGAGAATTACCAATCGATAAGGATAAGAAAGTAGAAGGTCCGCGTTTGGGTAGCTCTACTGAACGCGATGCATCCTCTTTAGAATGCGATAAATCTGTAGTTTCCGTAAAGCCGAAACTTCCATCAGCGCCTTCAGTAGCCTCTGTTTCATCTCGGCGTCGATCAGTTAGATCCACTACTTCAAAAGCTGCTTCTCGCGCTTCGCTTGTTTCAAATGACATTCTGGAGTCTATGAATAAACTAATGATTGCAGCCATGTCTATGATGAAAGATGCACAGAAAATACAGGCTGATGCTCTGCTTCGCTCTTTTAACCAGCAACAAAATGCATCTCAAACACAGTTAACACCAGTTAAAACAATGACATCAGTTTCAACCGATGTACCTATTACTGTTGTTGCTAATTTACGCGCATCCGTTGTCTCCTTGCCTCCAAATCTTTTTAATTCCTCAAATTTTGATATTTCTCAGCATGCAAAGTCACTACCACTGGATGGTAAGGATAAAGGGGAGAAATCGAAGCTGTTAGATGAATGTACTTCATGTCATCGATCTAAAATTTATCCACTTTCCATTGTTAAAAGTGATTCTAGTACATAAACTAAAGCTTTGCCGTTGAATACATCGCCTAAAATTTCCGGTAAAGAATTAGATCATCTTTCCGAACCAAAACTGAGAGCAAAAATTGCAACGAAAACGAAGAGTTCGATCCACATCTTATCATAAATTGAGTTCTTCTGATAGCGCTGAAGAAGATGTTAAGTCAAAATCAAAGTTAAATAAATTTCTCCTTCTCTACCTGCTGTTCCTTAATCTCTTTCTCCCACTTTCCCGTGTAAACATCTGCTTAAACTTGTATACACGCTGACCACATGGGTGCTCGTCTAATCTGTTTAAAATATTTGGCCTCTTGGCCCGGTAACTGTAAAGCGAAAACAGCGTTTTATAAAACATGTTTAAAATGAGTTTTCACCGTATTTATCGGTATTTCTCCATTTACTTTTTATTTTCTTCGTCAATATGACTAGAAATTTCATTAGTTTTTGTCTATTTCTAAAAAGTCAATAATTTCAAAGTTTTTCATCCGAAAACCACTTTTAAAAATATAAAACTAAGTTTTTTGCAGGACTGGACGAGCTCTAGCTAACAATGATATAAGCAACGAAAAAAAATCCTGTTAAACTTTTGAATCGTCGGTACCTTACAACATTTTGAACTCATATATCTTCATAAAAAGACACGAAATTACGCTTTTCTTTTCTTTGTTTATAATCTATATGTGTAAACTAGGCTCGGCTACATCACTTCTGAGCATCTCAGCAGTCTGTCGAGTGCATTCTGCCTTCCTTTCCAGGTTTAAGAGGCGATACGAACCTTGTTTTATAGGTCTAGCATCACCAACATCAATGTGATGTTTAACTACATTGGTGCGACCCGGCTTTGACGAGAGAATGTCTGGATATTTGAAAAGAAGCTGCCGCAACTGGTCTTCTTGATCCGAGAAAAACCCAGAAGAAGCTAAATCAAGTTTAGTTAGCCAATCACTAGGTATATCTGTAGAATCACTGAACGACTTCAATTGCTTCTCAGCCGTTTGTGAATAAAAGTGAGGATTGGTTGGCGAAATACGCGCAAGATCTGTTTCCTCGGCTAAAGAACGAACTATGATGGCAGTCAAAGGATCTGGCCTCTCAACTGTACTGTGATTATTAGCAAAAAGCGATAAAGACGAACCGAAATCTCCTTCTCCAATATCAGCATCTCTTCGAATCTTGATTGTCTCCTATCTCGCAGACTAGAATCAGAAGAAAAGAGATCAAAGAAAGCGTGTTACTGTGGAATGGACAGGAATTCTTTTAATAATAGTTCCTTGTTCAAAAACTTAACAATATTTTTTAAAATAATTATTTTTTAAAGTGTTTGCTGCCACTAATTATAATTATTTTCGAACCTTTTTTCATACGTTTAGATAGGTCATTTCGCGGGCTATTTTATTCAAAAATAATTATAATTAGTGGTAGAAAAAAACTTTTATTAATATAACTCGAATGAAAAACATAGATCTTCACTAAAATGTCAGCGCTGAAGCGCGCTAAAGTCTAATCCAGATTATTTTTTTATCAAAATGTTCCTTGACACATGCTGAATCAATGATGACCTCTCAAAATCTCTCAACTCATTTCTTGAGGATTTATGCGTTTTCTAAAAAACCTTAGCTTTTAGGTATTATTGAATCTTTTCATCTTCCGAAAAGCTTTATAAAAACAATATATACATAGTCGGAATCAGCGCGAAAAACTGCATCGAATGATATATAGTTTGTTAGTTTTACAAATAAAACATTTTTTCACAAAAATTCAGGGCAAGGGAATATTTTGTCGAAAAAAATCTTTTTTTGACTTCGACTTTTTTCACTTCTACTGATATCTGACACATAGTAAGACCATATTATGCTAGAATAATCATTTTTTCACTCAGAAAAACAAATGTCCGTCTGCTCTATGGAAGAATGCCCAAGTGTATGCAATTTCTTCAAGTTTGAATACAACTTAATAGTCGACAGAACTTGTACTTGATCTCATCCACTCCTAAAATCCATATGGATACGAAGACATACCCAACGTCCGTCTCAAAAATTTTCTTTTTTTATGTCGAAATTTGTTCAAAGTTCTGTTTTTGAATCTCAATAAAATTATCAAATTTTAACTTACTTACTTTTTGGGTTTTTAGATTAATTTTTAAAGTTTCGTATTTCTGCAATTCAGAATCAGAGAAAGAGAACTCCGATAAAAGCTCTGATGAGGGGATCCAGAAGGCGGTTCGGAACAACTTTTTTGTACCCAAATTTTCGCTCCAAAATATTTGCTTCGAGTGATATTACCATCTAGGATTAGAGAGTAATTGTAATTCTGCCGAAGCGCTTTAAAAAACTGTAGTTATGTTATAGTTTTTGATGTGAGAGCAATGGTGTTGTTCAGTATCACCGTCTGTCCGAAGATTTTTATGAAAATATAGTTTTGTGTTGGAGTTGATTTTTAATTCATTCTTTGAACTCGGATCATTTTCCCTCTATTCTTGCTATCAGTCGCATCACTTAATGGTCTAAAACGATTCCTTCACTCTCCTGCGCGAGCGAACTGCCGCATCGAGCGCAAGCTTTCATTTTTCTTAACAAAGCACAAGGCTCTATTGTTTGATAGAAAAATATCTCAGACTTTTTCTTTTCGTTCTACAGTTAAAACTAGTTATAGGCTCAAGATAGAAGTAATTAGGTAGTGAAAGCACTATGAAAACTTCAGTTTTGCAAATGATCTGCTTAGAAACTGATCATTCTTGATATTTTCTGACAGAGACAGATCTTTGAAGTTCGGTCTTTAGTCGAAAAGTAGGTTGTAATATTTCACACGCAGTTCTCAAACTTCAGTCTTGATAGTAAACGGTAGAATGTTTGATTATACATATTTTATGCTCCTAATGAAAGTGGCATACATCGGTCTTCCCTGGGAAAACCCCAGAAGTCTTTTCCTACTTTGAAGATGGAAGTGTTTTGTTTTTGTCGACGTTCAAGAAGCAAAAACAATTTATTTCAGATGAATAAAAAAAGGATCAAATTACAATCTTTAATTCTATTTAATTATCCGTACGTAGATAGGAGAGTGGTTATCTTGTCGTTCTTATAATGGAGTATTCGTATCAGACGTACCTAAATTTTCTACCGATGTTACTAATGTACGATGATTTGTATTGATCATACTAACTCCTGTTGCTGCTTCTAAATCACTATAAGCTTCAACTATTGATGTAATGCCATTCAAATATATGCGCACATTCCTTTGTTACATCATCAAACGAATTTTGATTCATATTTGTTTTTAATTTGGTGAAGAGCAGTGGTATGTGTCAATGAAGTAAAACAAAAGAAACGTTTGAAGGATGAACTAAACAAGCTAAATACAAGAGAGAAAGGTAGAGAATCTTATCTCTGTCACGTACAATAACAAACGAAAAGGAATGACTTGTTTCCGAGGGGCGCCGATACATCGGAGGCTTTGAAGTCAATTGCGGAGTAAACTTTTATGCTTTTAAAAATTGGAGTAAAACTAAAAAGAGAGATAAATATTCTAAGCAGTTTTCTTCTAAAGCAAGACTGCATTTCCTTCTGTCTAACTCTATTTACTTCAACACAAAGCCTTATAATATAAAAACACCTTATAAACACCTTACAAACACCTTACAATATAAAAATACATTTACATGATACAGTCCATTCTATTTATCTTATCTTATTCATGTACATCATAGAAATCTGAAGTTTGAAACAAATTTGAGTTGAAAACAAAGAGATTTGATGTATGATACTGGCATTATTTATCGTTTTATGAATGACTAAGATAGGTTTCACCATGACTCATCAGACATCGAAGTAGTTTATCGAAATTTTATGTGCTCTAATCTCAAGGTTGAAGATAGTTAAGTTTCCTTTGTTTGAGCAAATAAGCTGAAGAAAAGATCTACCGCATCGATCTACCGTATTCGTATCGGACGTACCTAAATTTTCTACCGATGTTACTAATGTACGATGATTTGTATTGATCATACTAACTCCTGTTAGCAAAGAGAAGAGAAATCTAACCTTTCTACTTATGTTACCATCATCAATGTGTCAAAAGAGGATTATTAAAGTTGAAATCCTATTTTTATCTTCTGTTTTAAGCTATTGAAGAAAATGTATTACTTAGAGTCCGAGGTGCACTGTCTGTGTTTGCTGTTAGAACTGTACCGAATTCGTAGATAGGAGAGTTGTTATCGTGTCGTTCTTATAATGGAGTATTCGTATCGGACGTACCTAAATTTTCTACCGATGTTACTAATGTACGATGATTTGTATTGATCATACTAACTCCTGTTGCTGCTTCTAAATCACTATAAGCTTTAACTATTGATGTAATACCATTCAAATATATGTAAATTCCACTTCTACTGTAGTTAATCATTGAAAATAAAACTGGGTGATCATGAGCTAATTTGAGAATCTCAAGACGTTTTGATTTAGGAATGACAAGAAGATGAGGGGTAAGATTGTTTTTAAGAGGAGGATCTTCGTCAAATTTTTTGACTCTGTATAATTTCCCATCAACAACTTTATGGATTTTTGCAAGATTTTCTAATTTTCTACATAGAATGCCGTCATCGGCACGAATATCATGAATAAATGAAATAAGAGCACTATATTCCTTATCTTGGCGTTGAGCCAATTTTATATCATCTAAAACATTACAATGCTTCTAGATATTAACTGCAACTTCTTAATTCTCTTGTAGAGCACTGATAAATATGCCATTTGTTTGTAGCGCTGCTACTACCTCAGATTTTAAAGGATATCTAGAAAGACTATCTGCATTGGCATTATATTTGCCAGAACGATGTTTAATAATCATGTCATAAGCATCGAATTTTATAGCCCATCTCGCTAGAAGACTTGTAGGATCTTTTATGTTTCTTAACCATTGCAAAGAGCTATGATCTGTCCAGACTTCAAATGGACGACCCTCTAAATATAGTCGAAAATGTTGGGTACCTCAAACAATGGCTAAACACTCACGTTCAGACGCTGAATATTACCTTTCGCATGGTTGCAGAGTTCTGCTTGCGTAGGCGATGACATGTTCAATGCCATCAATATTCTGAGCTAGCACAGCACTTAAACCATGGTCGCAAGCATCTAACTGTAATAAAAATGGATAATCAAAATTTGGATAAGCAACTATTGGTGCAGAAATGAGACGTTGTTTCAATAGTTCAAAAGCTTGCTGACATTCTGGTGTGAACGCGAAAATTGAATTGTGTTTTTCTCGAATAGAAGTAAACAAAGATTCTGCAACTTCTGCATAATTTTTGATAAATCGCCTATAATAGCCGGTTAGTTCTAGAAAAGCGCGGACATCTTTTGCCGTACCAGGGCTAGGAAATGATCTTACAGCTTCTAACTTTTCTGGATCTGGTCTAATGCCCTGCGCACTTACAATATGACCTAAATATTTAAGTTCTTGTCGAGCAAAGAAACATTTTGATGGTTTTAATGTTAAATCATTGATTTTAATGCGCTCTAGAACACTATGTATATCCTCAAGATGTTGCTCAAAAGTTGCCGAGTAAATTATTACATCATCCAAATACACTAAACAACAGTTCCACTTCAAACCTCGAAGCACAAGATCCATGAATCGGTGGAATGTTGCTGGCGCATTAGTGAGCCCAAACGGCATCACATTAAACTGAAAAATACCTTCATGTGTTACAAAAGCTGTTTTTTCCTTACTCTCTTTATCTAGCTCGACTTGCAAAAATCCTGATGAGAGGTCTATGGTGCTGAAATATTTTGCACCATTTAGCACATCTAGTGTATCATCAATTCTTGGAATTGGATATGTATCCTTCACGGTGATTTCGTTCAGTTTACGAAAATCAACACAAAAACGAAGAGTGCCGTCCTTTTTGGGAACAGGAGTCACGGGACTCCCCCACGGACCAAAGCTCGGCTCACAGATGCCACCGTCGAACATTTCAGCTGTTTGTTTAACGTATGATGTCTTTTTTTCAGGGTTCAATAATCTGTATGGGCCACGTTTGATTGGCTTTGAATTACCAACGTCAATATGATGTTTGAATACATTAGTACGACCTGTTTGTGAAGAGAAAATATCTGAATACTGATGTAACACATGCCTTAACTGTTTTTCTTGCTCTACAAAAAGATCGGGTGATGTTAAATCGAGTTTTGAAAACAACTCATCTGGATAATCTGTTTTATTAACTGTCCTAGCGGTTGATTTTAACTTATTGGTGAGATTTAAAACCGAAGACTGAAAACTGTCTGTTTTCGAATCTGTGAAACTTGTCTTCTACGCTAAAGAATGTATGAACACATTCATAGAAGATTCTGGCCCTACATCTACACTATGATCTTTAACAATGGAAAAAGCAGAAAGCGAAAATAACGAACCAAAATCAGACTCTATGACATCAGTATCAGATGGAATTTCGCTTTTCAAATTTTTAATAGACGGGTATGGCGAAACTTGTTCGATGTTGCTTATTTGATCTGAATTAAATCCTTCTTTTACTTTGGGCTTCGGTGATTCCCCTGAATTGTTTGTAGATGTATCAACGTCTCCTTCGAATGTTTGTGCACTAAAAACAGACGAAAATGGGTCAAAATAAGCCAACTTCTGTCTAGAACGGATATATGTCCATCGTGAAGTCAGATTTGCAACCATCACCGTGGTTATATTCTTATCAACTGTGCCAATGCTGTCAGCTGTAGATAAGCGTGTGTTTACACCTGTAGTAGATGCTTCCTACTTCTGATCACTTCTCTCTGATGGTGTTCTAACAGAAACAAAAGTCTGATGAAAAAGGGGCAATCTTTTCTTTTCTAAGGCATAAACAGGAATATCTAATCTGCCTGATTGATGTAAATCGGTAGATAGAAGAAATTTGGTCAAAGGCTTGTCTCTAAACCAAAACTTGCGATCCTGAATATCGAGTACTAGACCCGTTTCAAACATAAAATCTAGTAACACTTTTTGGTTGAATGTACGTGCGAGGATAACCGGCTGATGGAAATTTTGGCCAGCTATGGCTATACTAGCTTCTACCTAGCCAACTGGCTCAATAGAACTGCCTTCAGGCCCGACAATATCGACACCCTAATAAGAAATAATTGCCTCAGCACCTTTTAAAAGATGCCAATAATCTAAACTGACTACACTAACACCAGTACTAGTGTCTGAAGTGAAAATCCCGACTGTTTCAAGTAATTTTCCTTTGGCGCAGGCACAACCTCGTTTAATTGTGTAAGAATTATTTGATGAAATGATATTTTCTTTGATTTTGCTCTCTAATTTATGAATGGTAGTAATAAAACCGGAAAATTCAGACGATGAAGCAGATAGGGTTTCCTTTTCAGGCTCATCTTTGCTGTCTAACTTTTTCTGTCTTCTTTTTCTTTTCTTTGATTTCTTTGTGTTGAATGAAGGAGATTCTGAAGAAGAGTCCGGCTGAGAAAGACTTAATTCTAGAATAGCAGATGGTGGTAACAACACAGTTGAAGATGTTTTCGATGAAAAAGGGGAAGGAGAAAGATGTAGAGGATCAGAATTGGATTGAGAAAAATTATCTCCACAATGACTCGACTTCAACAATGTGCAAGAGATTTTAGAGCTTCTATCTTGCCTCTCTCTTTAGATTGTACAAATGAGGATTGATAAACAGAATGGGAGATTGGCTTATCCTCACTTAGCCGCTCCCTTTCTAGTTTAAATTATTAGATTTTTGCGCATTTTTAGGATCGTCACCCGAATAACGAGGTGCGGTAGACGGATTGTGTGGATTACTGTTCTGTTTTTGTGAACAGACATTGCGTTGTGTCCAGTTTGTTTACAAATATGACAACGGACCGGGCAATCTCGTTTTCAGTGTCATTTTTTATGACAAACGGGGCAAGATCCCGGTGGTTGTTTAAATGATCGGTTTGCCGGATCAAAATCAGACTGATTACTACTGTTGCTCTGATTATTATTATTATTATTATCTCGCCTTTGGTCGAACACTAATGCTGGCTTTTTACGAAAATCATTATTATCTCTTTCACTTTTAGGTGAAGGAGTAAACGAATCATCTCC
>CAJNOQ010008639.1:0-10999 GCA_905250885.1 Didymodactylos carnosus | reverse complement strand
TGATGCACCCAAAGATTATCAACGTACTTACAAAATGATAATTAATACTAGACTAAAAATGTTTTCCAAATAATCATAAGGAATGGTATGCTAGTTATCATAATATAGCTCTTGTTTATCAGGCAAACGGCGATATAACTCCGATCATCGTATTTTTTATTTGTATTGTCCCAATTCCATGTGGAATTTGGACAAAATATTCACATCAGTTGCAACTGTAATGAATCAGTTATATCTCAAATAATATGATATCGGATTGTTGGATTTTTGAAAAAATTTTTCTCATGATGTATACCTGTGTGCGCTCCTCGGTTCAAATAAGGCCATAATAAACATGCGCAATGGTGAAAAGCGCTAGTTTTCCTAATTTCTTCATCATATATTTTTGATAAACGAAAATGAACAGATAAATGTTGAAGAATTACTAGCGGGTTTTGAGCTAGGTTGAGTAAAAAGTTCGTGCGTCATGTTAAAATAATGATTTTTTATGCATGAATTTATTCAAAAACAACAACAACTATTCTTCAAAATAAAGACCATCATTGTCCACGACCTTCTGCCAACGATCCGCAAGCTTTCGGATTTGGTCAAAGTACCACTCCTTCGGCTTTGAATCGAAAAATTCTTGACATGCTTCTTCAACTTCATCGAATGATTCCAATCGGCGACCTTTCATAAAGTGCTGCATTGATCGGAACAGACCGTAGTCAGATGGAGCAACGTCTGGACTATAGGATGGATGCGGCAGAACTTCGACACCGTCCAATTCTTCAAACATCTTGCTGGTCTTTCTGGCGGTATGCGGCTTTGCGTTGTCTTGTTGAAACAAAGCGCGTTTTCGGCGAACAAGACTTGGGTACTTTTCAACCAGCGCATCGTAGACTCGATCAAGTTGCTCGCAGTAAAGTTCAGCGTTGATGGCGCGACCATTCGGCACAAGTTCAAAATGCAAGATTCCTTCAAAGTTCCACCAAACGCAAACCATGACCTTCCTTCCAAATTGATTTTGCTTCGGAACGGATGGAGGAGTTTGACCTTTTCGGACCCAACGCTTGCTTCGATCGTGATTAACCAGGTAGACCCACTTCTCGTCTGATGTCACAATTCGCTTCCAAAAACGGTCATCTAACGGATTATTGAGCAATTGGCGGCAAATTTCGACTCGTTTGGCGGCTTGCGCTTCGGTTAACTCGTGTGGATCTGGTCGTGGCCTTTTGTGGACAAAGTCAAGTTGCGTGAGATGATTCCAAACTGTCTTCTGAGCGACACCAAGTTCTTCAGCCAATTCGCGTGTGTTTGATGACGGCTCAAGATCCAAGGCGGCTTGCAAGTCTCCTTCGTCCAAAACCGTTGGTCGTCCGGAACGTGGCCTGTCTTCAAGATCAAAATTGCCTTCATTGAAACGCTTGAACCATTTCTGTGCAGTTCGCGGTGCTACCGTACCTTCACCTTCAACGTCGCAAATTGCTTTGGCAGCTGCTTTTGCATCCAAATCGTTTCTCCAATAATGACGGAGCAATACGCGAAGTTCAAAATTTGTTATTTCGTAATCAGACATCTTAAAAAATCAATAAATTTTTATAATAAGCACAGAACCAGATGAAAAACACAAAAAAAATATATAAAAAAACATTATTTTAACATGACGCACGAACTTTTTACTCAACCTAGTATTAATTTCACATGTTTCCTACAGAATCGATCTCCTTTCACTTTCCTAGTTTGAAAATATCAAATCGGTCAGAACACACATCAGTTTGATTGGCAGTTATTATCTAGAGGGAGTTCTCCAGTATCTACTTTGGGAAAGTCAAAATCGAAAAGTTCGAGGTTACTTCATTGTTTCTCCAATATTCATTGACGAGGGAAGATCTCCAACTGATCAATCGCTGTTGGCTCCATATTTTGCCCATGAGTAGAAGACCTATAGACTAGAAAAAGCCTATCGGCTGATGTTGTGATTTGGCTGAGATATTCGAGTTTTACTTGAAATTCCATAGAGGACCCTGATTTTCCAGCAAAATCGCATTTTCGAATTTTAATCTGAAATTTTGCCCACATAAAACCCTCAATTAGACTAGCTTGAGGAAAAAATTCAGCACTTTTTGACATAGTACCACCGAGATATGGATGCTTCAAAATATTCATGCTTTATACAGTACCTATGGAAAAAACGTTCTTATTTTGGAAAACTCATATCTCGGTGGTACTATGTCCAAAAGTTCTGAACTGTTTTCCACAAGCTAGTCGAATTGAGGGCTTTATGTGGGCAAAGTTTCAGATCAAAATTTGAAAATACGATTTTGCTGGAAAATCAGGGTTCTCCATGGAATTTCGATTAACACTTGAATATCTCAGCCAGTATATATATATATATATATATATAGCTAATATATATATATATATATGTCCATGGGATGTTGCATAAAGCGAGCCCAGTTATGTAGGTAAAAACTCATGTCTTGGTACGTCATGACATATAACAAAAACTATTGCAGTTAGAAAATCCACATTTTTGTGCTCACGACGCAAATTGCTAAATGTTTGTACGTTTAGATATCAGTTATAGTGCAAAACTTTAAAATCTCTCCAATTTAAATTACAATTAATTTCGATGGCATCTGAATCGGATGAATCCGAATATTCTACGCGCTTTATTGTGGTATAAGCTTTATTCTGTTAGAATACAAGCGGAAAATATTCCATTATAGTATTCTAAACTAAAACTATCGAAAAACACAAAGTCAATTTTTGTACGAATAGACCATTCGAACACATGAGCTTTGCAGTAAACTGCAAAACTAAATTAAACGCTTAATGTTAAATCAGATTGAAAAATAGTCACAAAGGTATGATTTACTAACATCAAATTTGCAATGATATACAAAAACATATTCATTTTCAAGTATGGTCAAATTCTCCGTAATACTAACAACTGATCTGATATGGGCTATTTGATGACAAGTCTACTATGTTCTGCAAAGAAGTGTAAGAAAAACGTAAACATATCGGAACATCAAAATCGTGAAAAGCTGTTATGTGTATCAAAAGAGTGTTTACATCGATAGAGAGATATAATCTTGTTTAGCAAAAGTTCTCTAATGGATCTGATACATGATGTCTAATCAAATACCGCTAGATTCTATAAAATCAAACGCCAGGATACGAAACCTAGCGTTATTATACACATTGTTTTCAATACGCTTTGGTTTGTTGTTGTTGTCATAAACTGTTCACCAGCATCTAACAAAATAAACAAGTATCGTAAAAAAAGCTTAAGACGGCAGAATTCATTAAGTGAATAAAATGGAGATAAGTGGAACTGACGTTCCAGCTCAGAGTGGGTTCAAAAGAATGGATATTTCATCTGGTTTAGTCGTCCACTGAAAAAATTGAAATTTCGTGTCCGACGATTATTCAAATGCTTGACTGCTAGACAAAATGAATTGAAATATTATCATGCTCTAAACATTGTGTGAAAATCAACTCAAACCCGAAGACTAGTCTCTCCCAAAATTGCTCAGTTTCTCGCCTTAAAAACACTAAGGTCTAAACTACCAGCTGATTTGTATTCATTTCAAAAGAGATTTGTTACAACAATTGGCGCATCCATGAAAAAGGTCGTTCTTTTGAAAAATCATTGCTTAAGTCGCCTTTCTAAAAGAAGAAGCATGTTTTAACTTACTACATGACGTGCTACTGAAACTAAATTTTTGTATACGATTATTATCACTATCAGCAACATATAAATTGTTATATTTATCAAATTTTAGTCCAAACGGACCAGATAAGTCGCTTGACATGATTGTTCCATCAATTGCACCAGGAGTCCATTTCATTATACGAGAACTAGTAATATCGGACACATACACATTACCATATAAATCAACTGAAACTGAACTTGGATTCTTTAACTGATTTAAATTTGATCCCGATCCATTTTCACCAGCCACAACAACGCCACTTAAATAATCTGGCACCCATTTCATTATTCGATGATTCAATGTATCAGCTACATAAACTACATCGTCAGAAGTAACAAAAATGCCCATTGGTTTAAATAATTGATTGAGTTCTGATCCGTGTCCATTTCCACCAGCTACAACAATACCACTTGAAGAACCTGGTATCCATTTCACTACTCGATGATTGTAATAATCCGATACGTATACATTACTATTATTGTCAACAAATATTCCATGACAACTATGTATTTGATTTAAACCATTTCCACTTCCATTACCACCCGCCACTATTCTAACTGCCTCAGATCCGTCAATGGCCCATTTTAAAATACGAAAATTGAAATCATCGGAAATATATAAATATTTATTTTGATCGAGAAATAATGCCGTTGGATATGACAATGGAAAACCGTTCGTGGGAAAAACAGTGATACCAGACGAAGAGCCAGCAGACCATTTCTGTATTCGTTGATTATCAGTATCTGCTACATAAATGTCTTGATTACTATCAATAGCCAAATCATTTGGCCATCTAAGTTGATCTTTCGCATTACCCACACCGTTTCCCCCAGCAACTGTTGTGGCATTAAGATTCCACGTTCCAAAAGGGCACGTTGTTGTTGTTGTTGTTTCTATGGCTCGCACTTAAAACAACTTTCAAAAATTAGTGAAATAAAAAAGTATATTACTTATAATATATCTTTCTCAACGTACTCATGCCACTCCTTTTTCGAATAATCGTGCCTTTGTACAAAAATATTAACTTTAGAGTTTTCACCCGACTAAATTTTACGTTTGCCAGTTGGCTACGCCCACTCAATTTACTAATATTTTTAAAGTAACCAAAGAAAATCAAGGTTGCGAACTGGATTTGAACGACCAAGGGTTCTTGGTCTGAAAAGGTTAGAACTGCAGTACTCTACTATGAAATCAGCGTACATTTTTTTCTCTGCTTTTACAAAGTTAAGTAAAGCTTAACATGAAATCGAAGTTGGCCGAGTATGTTTATCGGTGCATACTGTTTCCTTCGTCTCTGATATATTAATCTGTCTTAATTACAAACATTTTTTATAAAGTAAGTCAACATAATTGTTGGTAGACTTTGATTCTACAGTCAAATCCGTTGCAGTTCAAAGAGATAACAGAAAGAAGAAACAACAAAATTTCAATCGTTGCAATTTCCTGATCGCAAAAATGTCATAAATTTAACTGTTGATCGAAGTTTTTCAAACAATGACAATCATCCATTAATCAAAGAATCAGTAAGTGTATACAGCAAAGATCGAATTATAGAAAAAGATGTATTCTTGCCTAACATTGACGATGCATTGGAGATTCTAAAAACAAAAAATAGCCTTTAGTTGAAAGAAAAATGTGGAACAATTATACTTACAACAGTAATATGCTCGTAATCATCATAAATACAAATAATTGCTGTTTTACTATCATTGGTACTATTTTTATATTTGATCTAAAATCTCAGCCTAAAATTATTTATTTCCATATTTTATGGAATATTTCCTCTCATGGTAACATTTTTTTGTAAAATAAATAATTGACTAAATTAATACTAAAAGATGGTAGAAATATTTATTCAACTTTTTCGTTACTCAACCCGAATACATTTGATACCTAGTGTATTCAACAACTAAAAGGTTTGTTGAATGTAAAAACTTGAAGAAAGGCGTCATAGCTAATTTTCTTCACAGCTCATTTGTATTGTAACGAAGGGGGAAACGGCTGATTTTGGAATTTTTTCGATTTTCACTGATTTTCATCGATTTGCACCAAATGAAACGTAACCGGAAATGACTGGAAGTCACTGGAAATCACAGAGAATCATAGAAGATCATTAAAAATCAATTGATTTTGGGCTGATTTCGATCAGCTGTTTCCCCCTTGATTGTAATGGACAAAGAGTTAATACAATTCGAATATTTATCGAAGGCGCTTGCGATTCTTCAGACGTATAGTGTCGGCCGAGACATCAACTAGAATTTCGTATTTTTCTATTACAACGGATTTGGGAAAAAAACAAGTACTTCGAAAATTTAACGCTTCCAGGTACCATGAACCCATCTATAATGATTGAAAAAGACATAAAATAGTTTCAAAAGGATCGTATGTACTAGAAGAAACGTATTTCTACAATCGCTATGATCATCTGGATATTTTAATTCATTACAAAATAAACAAATTGGTATTCTCATGCGAGTTTATTTACAAAATGGGTATGAATATCATTGTATTTGGTTGAATGATAAAAACAGAAAGAAACACAACTATTTGTTGAATATGCATTTGATGAATAAAAAATTCACTCATGATAACAGCTTCTATTGACATTTTGATATGACTCATAAAAAAAACGTTGATGTTTCGTATGCGTTCTATGTAAAGGACATGAAATGATTGATTTGTACGAATTTAATTTTGATTATTATATTTCGAAATTACAACATTGCACAGAATGCTAAAAGCAATACAGGACAACTTCAACTCCGGATTTGGGGTTAACTCCAGTGTTGAGCATTGTTTTATCGGAGATGAAGTGGAGCTGGATTTTTTACATATTTTTAACCCCGATACAACTCCACTCTTTTTACTACGAATAATATATAATTGTGATTGAGAAAATAGAAAGATTTCTTTCATGATAAAGATATCGCACGCGAAGGCTATGCATCACTTGAGATCATCTGTATTTTCTCCAAAAGAGACGGATGTCGAATTTATATGACTAAAGTTGCGCCTATAAGAATGCATAAGAAAGTACCTCCTTCTCAGTAAACAGCAGTTTCCGAAATTAAAGCAAGAAAATGGAGTTGAACTTAAAACGGAATTCAGAGAATTGGATTTGCTCACTCCTGGCTAAAACATGATAAAAAGAAGAACAATATCGACAAAAGCTGTGGAAAGGGTGTTAATTAATAGTAGAATACAAGAGTCGAGCACTTACTCTGTTAGAACTAATTATGATTTTTCTTTCTTTTAGTTATTCATAGTATTCTCTTTTTTGTTTTCTTTCGTCTTTTACATTCAAATTTTCCTCTTTTCGAAAAACACATGTTAATCTTTCTTTTCTTGTCGGTCAATTCTCCATTCAACTAATGCGATATGATAATTGGGACCGAAGAGGAAAACGTGCGGATTTTTAACTTGCTTTTACTTTATTCGCTAAATACATTATTTTTTCTAAATGTTCGAATATAAAGGATAAACAAAAAACTGTGAGACTATTTACTGACATGCATTTTTGTTTGCATTTAATAGTGCGACAGATGATGTTGATAGATTGGCACTAAGCTGTTGATCTGTATGTAAAATGTCATGAGAAACATAGCCTTTAATACGAAATGAAAACTCCACTTTCATTAGATCATTTTCCATTACGGCTACTACATCTACATTCAATTTTTTTGCTGTCTGCTAAATGTACTTTAAATTCAGCTGTGGATACATTTTGATCTTTATTGGGTGTCGAACCAATGATAGTTGGAGAAGTATTACTGTGACTTATGATCGAAGATGCATCTGGAAATATCGAGAAAATGTTGGTGGATGATGATTATGAAATGATGTCAGGTAAATTAACAAAGACTCCGAGTTAATAATTTATCATTTTCTGTATGTGTATCTAGTTCAAATTGTGATGGTGATGAATTTACAAATTGTTTGGTTATGTTCGATAGTTGACAAACTAATAATGCATCATTATTTGACATTTTCAAGACGATATCAGCTAATTCACCTTATTTTTGGCGTGATTTATAGATAACCGAATGAATACGTCACACATGTTTCATTCTTAATTGCCAATGACGATCATAAGATGGTAAAGTCAATTTATTTTTTTAATTTCATCGAAATAATTCGAAACATTTTTAACACCGTTTTCAAATGTATTTGGACCCATCAACAGGGTTGAATCAAATAGGTTTCGTGGTAAAAAAAAGATTCGTGAAAAAGTTGATATTCACGTGACGTATAGCTAGGATATTCATAAATCATACTGTTAATACTACGACTCTACTCTGATTTTGTTTTTAAAATCTCGCTTATTTTGATTGTATACATAGGTTTTTTTGCTTTCGTACCTGTAAACACTAGACAACAAGAACAACGCACTAAAAGTGCGATGCGAAGTTTAATATCTACATGATTTATTGGCAGACAAAAACGCTCTTGAATTGCCTCATGATTAATTGGGTTTAAAAACGATTATCGTAATGCCCAGGCTTTATTGTAAGTTTGCATATTATGTTTATATCCTCAACGGCACACATTGTTTGTAAATACTTCTTTAATAAAAAAGAAATGAAACGAAAATATTTACGAACAGGAAAAGCACTCAAAAACAAACACTGTACAGTTTTTTTTTATATAAGCTTTATTCTGTCAGAATACAAGCGGAAGAATATTCCATTATAGTATTCTAAACTAAAACTATCGAAAAACACAAAATAAATTTTTGTACGAATAGAGATTCGAACATGTGAACTTAGCTTTGTAGTAAACTACAAAACTAAATTCACCGTTCTGTATCTATATTCTGTACAACGAACACTGTACAGTTAAATTACACATTTTGTTCAATATTTGCACAATATTTTTTATATGACATTTCGTTGACCAAGAAATTTTGGCTTTCTTACAAGGACAATGGTTCGTGGGTAAAAAATGTTTAGAATGAATGAAACAGGATATACAAAGTATAATACTACGTACATCTAGGTATGCACCAGTACCAGTACTTATACTGGTTGATCGGCCAGTGTTTGAGTCATTTAAATTAAATAAACTTGAGTATGAATTATTTCTGCGGTGTTAAATCCCAATGAAAATGGACTCCATATTCATGCTCAGCTCATTCAATTACTCTTGTGTGTGTAATAACTGTTTCCGCGATTTTTATGAAAAAAGTGTATATGCCTTTTAATTTCTCAACTTTTATCCACTGGATTCGACTTGATCCGATATGATTTCCAGAGCGAATAACTGTATTTACGACTTTTTACCCTGAAGATCGAATCCTAGAAATATAGACCGAACCTAGAAATCGAACCTAGAAATATAGCTCTAGCGCTGAACACGTTCAAACAACGTGAAATAGCACATGAAGAACATTACCTTATTTTCACTTCTATCTTGTTTAGTCTTTTTAGCTACGGTTCTGATACCACATGAGTATTGCTACCACGACACATGTAAACCCCAAACCGAGGTTGTCACGTCATGCCTTCTGAAAGCAGCTCGGCTTTCGTTTCTCGCCATCGACAGCTGATAATATTCATTTCATCCCGTTTCAGTTCGAAAAAATGATGGAAAATATTAAGAAGGTTATTGTGATATCTTTGAATACATAATACATGCTCAAAAAGAAATATATTACTTCTGTAATATTTTTATTCAATAACCTTAGAATTTTATACTGTACTATTCTAAATCTGTATCAACGAACAGAGGAAAAAACGATGATGGGTGATAACTTACTTCAATACTATGAACTGTAACAAAAACTAGAACTCTCAATTTTCCATTGTAGAAGGTCGAAGTTCAACATTTTAAATCTATTTCTTTTACCTATTCGTGTAAATGATACAAATCTCTGATAGCTTAAGAAGAAATTCTTTATGTTGACATTTCTACCATCACTTATTAACAACATCAAGTTAGCCTATGCAGATAAGCTTATCTATTTAGGCCCACTACTCACACCCGATTTGAGTTGGAAAGAACATATAAATAGCAGACTTCATGTTAAATTCGTACTCGTAACGAGATGAAAAAAAGCCTCTGTGCATTTAGAGGAAAGACCATCGTTTAGACTCGTAACGAGTTTAAATGAACGTTATTCGTTACGAGTTCAAATGAGTGTTATATTGTAACATAGTATAGAGGAGGCTGGGCAGGCTGTTTTCAACTCGAACGCACTCGAAATAAAGTTCGGAATGGCTATTGGCACGCCCAGGCATGTCAACTAGAAGCTATTGCCACTCCTTCTATGAAGACATAATGCCTTGTTTCTGACACTAATCCCAACTAGTACATACGCGCAAAAGTCAAAAGCTGAATTCAACTATTAACAGTTTAGAAATTATTTCAATTATTCAATTATTCATTCAACTCTTCACTCTGAAAATGAATAAAATAGAAACTATTCGATTTTTCAGATATTCAGTTGAAAAAAGCGTTCCATACTTATCCAGTTTTGCCTTGGAGGTGGTAGTTTTTCCACTGTAACACGAATGAGGCAGGAGGTCGGGGCCAGGGAGGAGGGGAGACGTGGTGAAAGTGAATGTGGGACTGAATTAACATGTGAATAATTGAATAGTTGAATTGAACTTTTGACGTCTACACTACTCAACTAGTAATATTTATTAATACCATATATAAAGCGCCCGTAATTCAAAGTTTAAACATTATTTTCCTTCTCGATGAAAATTGCGAAATACTGAGAAGTATCCGAAAATCGAAAAAACCTATACTTAAGATGTTTTGCTTGTTTGTTTGTTCAAGTTAAATTTTGGAGTTTTGAAACAGAGTTTTTCTGAATCAGTGTGTCAAACTGCATATGATATGTGTCTTTGAACTTCTCCACATCGCTCTTAGCCTTTGCAAAAATTCATTTCTAAGAGAACTCAAAAACGGGACCTTCCGCTCGAAAAAGCATCAGGTCTCTTGCCTTAAGAGATGGAGCCTTGTATAACACAGTATTCGAACTGTCTTGCAGTGGAGAATAAAGTTATAACTGCAGATTTCCGAATTTTTCCTGATGACTCTTGAAGACTCAATTTTCTGGAAAACCAGTTTTTCAGAAACTCTAAAAAATATCCAAAAGCTTTCTCAATGAGGCGTGATTGTAGTCCGTAAATTTCTGATTAAAATGAGACATCTCGCAGCTCTAAATGACCTTTCTTTGCAAAGTTATAGAATTTACAAGCAAAGCCCTAAATGTTCATTGGCAGCTCATAGCTACAGAAATAAGGAAAAAATTAATTTAGGGGTTTTCGTGTGAATTCTATAACTTTGGA
>CAJNOQ010008638.1:0-11001 GCA_905250885.1 Didymodactylos carnosus | reverse complement strand
TTATGCTGGAGAGTATTAAATGGCAGAGCCATTTATGCTGGAGAGTATTAAATGGCAGAGCCATTTATGCTGGAGAGTATTAAATGGCAGAGCCATTTATGCTAGAGAGCCTTCCCGGATATAGAACTCTAGCCCTGCTCGGTTCACAGGACACTCCGAAGGATATTACTGCAAAATAAAGGGAAACGAACGTAGTTATTTCGAGCTTTTAAGAAGATGAGAAAGCAGTGTCTGTTATATAAGGCACTTATTTCTTGCAGCGGTCTTGAGACCATTTTTTTATTCGAATTATTGCAATTTATATGTACTTTTTTAACATTTTAACACCTTTAAAGTATAATTAAATATAAAAATATCTAATTTACAGAGTAAGTACACAGTAGTTCTAGTGAGTGAGTGAATAGGGACATAAATCCTGTCCACTTTACTGTCGTACAGTTAAATGGTGAAATCTAAGACTTTTCTCGAAGTATAGGCTCAAGCCATGTTTAATGTGCAAAGATCTCAAAATAAAAATGCACAGAAGTGAGAAATGCATCCAAGATTGATGTTTTTTATAACAATTGTGCGTATCCTCAGTATAGGATCGCTTTGCTGTCAATGATTTCGAGATGTAGCAACGATCAGTTCGGTTCTGTTTGACGCACAGACGAGTGGAGCTCAGACATTCCGTCTTACTCACAGGATATTAGATTGGCTCTGATAGTGAACTGATCCTAGCGATAATATCTACGCGTATACATTCTCTGACAGTCGAAGTGTGAATATTTTCTTGAACACTGGATTTGTAGGCCACAAAGACAGTGTTATCGAACGGGAGTATACTTATCAAAACTTAATTTACCAAAAAGTTACGGTCTTTGGCAGAAATGTTCAAACAGCTTGTGAAACATCTCTTAACGTATTATCAGATGATGGGAATCTAAAATCAGAGTATTAACATTAAACAGAAAGGATCAATGTAAAGGATAGGACATTTCTTGTATTTTTTTATAAATTTACCATGTGCTTCTGGTGTGTATTGGTCAATTCATGCTGTAAAATACGTTTTTATAAGTAGTCGAAGTGATTTTGGTACCGTGAAGTTATTAGACTAACAAATGGCGAGCAGATTCACATTTTATTTTCGTTTGAACTTTTGGACAACTTGTGGAGAAAATATTATAGGGTAATTTAAAGTCGACAAAAGCTAGAAGTATCATTGAGATCCTCAATTTCACCTTTTCTATAACTCTAAAAGATTTTCTTGATAAGAATTAAAATATAGCGGTATACGAAGCGTAACAAAAGCGAACGACCTAAAGAATGAATCAGTTATAGATAATGCATATGAATAGGTAGAACATTGGTTAAATAAAATAAAGACTTCTAAAAAATGTTCAATTCAAAAAGTGAATAAAACACGTCGTTTCACTTCATTTCTTGTTTTAATTTGCCGATTGAATATTTTTATCTAAAGCAATTGAAGCTAATGCTTGTAGTGTTAGCGTAATTCTAGTAATAATTACTTGCAAATATGATAAATCCCTTTCGACATCTGCCAGAAGCTTAACGTTCATAGCGAATATTGAGTCTACGTTACCTAATAATGTACCAAGATTACCAATTATATATTTATCAGCAAGTGTTAATGATTTTCCTTCTATTACAGTTCTAAGAACACCTATTAATGAACTTAGTCTACCACTAAAATCATTACCCAATATATCTGTGAAAGCTGTTTCTAAATTAGCCACAATTGGCACCAAACTACCCATGGACTGTGTGATAGATGCTAATAATTCACGCAGTTTTGATATTAATTCCGAAACTGTTGTCGATTTTAAGATGTTATTAACATTATCGATAATATTCTTAATATAACTTTTTGTCGGCGATTTTAATGTTGAAACAACATTTTGAACTTCAGTTCCAACATTTGTAATTGTTGTATTCATGCCTGTTAATAACTGAGTACATGATGCTAATAAAGAAGCATCCAGCAGTCCACTAAGTAATGAATCAATAGCTGGAGGATGGTGTATAACTAATCTGTCAATAGCATTTATTATGTTATTCATTGAATTTTTAACATTACCACCTAAATCGTTAATCACAAAATTTAAAAAGGTCGGTATGTCTCCAATTACTGCCTGAAGAGATCTAACTGGACTTATTACTATTTCAGTATTATTTAAAGTAGTAGCTCGCTTTTGAACAGCATATCCATGTTGTCCCTGGAATTCTTCACCATTTGTTTTGAATATCAGTAAGACATATACCGCAATTAATCCTAATATAATTTTATTCATTTCTGTTTTTGGTTGTTCTTGTTCTTCGTAGTATGCTGTACTTTACGCTCTACTCTGATGGGAAACCAGTTTTACGTACTACTTCAAAAACTGAGTGAAGCTATATTGGAATATGTACAGTTATTTAGTCAGCACACGATAGGCTTCATTGCTTATTAGAATACGTACACGAAGAAATAGTAAATGTGAAATTAATATAAAAGTAATGAAGCGAATAGAACAAGCCACGCGGCTAATCAGTCCGTCTATTTCAAATACTGGAATACAACTGGTATATTGCAAGATAGGCAGTGTATCATTCAAAAAATAATATTTGAACGAAACATTGTGCTCAGCATTATCGTATTATATGCTGCTTGGTTTGACGGTGATAGTGTTCGTCACCTGTTCAAAGATACGGTGTCCGAACCTTGGCGCCGGCAAGCCATTTACTAACCTTGGGCAAGTTACTTATGTTCACTTGCCTCGGATCACCTTTTCGATAGCATACTAACTACGTTCTGACGTACAATACAGCATCTTCGGTTAGTCTTTGAGACTTTCCGGAAGCTAGTACGTGATTAGTGTGTATATATTGGGAGCTCAAGCAATTGGGCGAGAGAATTTTGCGTCAGGCTAGCCTTTTGAGCAGAGCTGCAGTTGACGGTTAGTAACCAGATGGATGACCATCTCAGAAGTTTGCCAACTGCAGGGAATATATCGAGCTATTGAAACTGCCATTAGTAGCACCCTACAATGGTAACGGTAGCCGCAAGTAGTGGTGTAACCACCGGGTGGGCTCACTTCACCAATTAATTAGTTTTGCTCACCCAGTAAAAGTTTTATATCACACTACCCTGCGCTAATATCTACCACTTTGAGAAAATTTGGAGCAACGCCCGCCCACTAACAAAATTGTAGCTATGCCACTAGCGATAAGGCGAGGTATTCTTCCTTCCAAATTATATGTTTAACTAACGAAACCTGTACATAGTTTTGTGTATATAATTGTGCATAAGTGGATTTTGTAATTTTTCTAGTTTTCTGTCCGTCTGCCAACAAACTAATCCATTGTAGATATATGTATAATTAGCAGTATAATTATTTTACATTTAGTTTTGTTTCTTTTTTCACAGCACATTGTTGTGCAGACAATTAATTTACAATGTAGTCATTGATTTTTCGTTTATTATTTTTAATCTAGTTTTCATGTGAATATAATGCCCCTATATTTTGTGGATGAAGTACCCTATTCTAGAAACTACAGAAGTGAACTTTTAGTTTATCGCACCAATATATCTGATGGGATTCTGCTGTTGTAATGTACCACTACTATACTGTTGTTCGCCTAAATTTTAGCGGAAACTGGCTCCGCTTAGAATCCCAGAACATATGGATAGTTTATAATAGTTCACATACTGATGAACAAGAACAAGCAACAATGCAAAACAAATCACCGTCCCACAACATGAAATTGTAAAAAATGGTTACATTGATCGCTGTGCCTAATATACCACAGGATATTTCGATTCATGTGATGCCTGAGCCTATAATCAAAAGTTCTGAAACCCTGCGAGAGGTTTTAGATTCTAGGGATCAAGACCAAATATAAACACTAACACTCAAGTCCTTAAGGATGGATTTCATCTTAGGTTATAACTCGCATTAAATGCTAACCACCTAACAAGCGTAAATGTGTACTTTCCAGTGACAATTTTTTCTTGATAGTTTCTTTATAAGTTCAACTTTTGAAGCTCTATCGAATGACTCAGAGGTACTTTTTTAATAATTACTGAAAATGAAGGCTAAACTTTCCTGGGCTTCGCTATTAACAAACTTCTGATGTTGTAATCAATGTTTTCCATGTTTCGAAAGAGTTTTCTCAGAACAAACTCGGGAGTTTTCGGAACCAACGAAGGGTACAAAAAATGCTGAGATTGTGTTGACACTTAGTCATATGGAATGGATTAAGCTGCTTGGAAGCACTCACACATATAACAAGATTCGAATATGATTACTATTTTTCAAAGAAATACAAGAATAATCCTTGAATAGTTGACATAAATGATGGAAATAAAAGATAAGATTAGCTATAGCGAATCAATATCATTCGTCAATAAATGAAATAATAATATACTTCTTCTTATAATCGAAGAAAAGAAAAAGATCTAGTCATGCTTGACCAATTGTTTCTATTGAGATATAGAAAGATTTACTAGTTTAGTTGGACTTTTCATTACAGAGCGGAGGCAAAAAATATTGTACATATTATCCGATACATCATGCAAGAATGGTTATATATTCTTTCTTATACGTTTAGACTAGGTTGTGTTTCTTATACGTTTAGACCAGGTTGTCTTTCTTATACGTTTAGACCAGGTTTTGACTACTTGTCTCATGCAGATGGTGCAATAATATAATCATAGCGATTCTGTTTTAGATACGGGTTTACGATCTCCTGATTGCTCAATCCCAGCACGCATTTGTATAAGAAAAGGAAAAATAAAGTGCGAGACAGGTAATTCAATGTTTTTTAACCTTTAAATTAAAGATGTGCGGAATAAAATGCATAAACTGATTATTTTGTTACTTCACATTCTACTTGGTTGTTTGTTTTAGACTTCAAAAGATGATTATTAAATTGATATTAATGGTAGCTATAGTGCAATATACAATTGCCGATTTTAATTGTGATACTATTTGTAGTAAAAGGAACCAAACACGTACATATATCTTTGAAGCTAAGTATATTAAAGGCGCGCCAGATGGTTATATGAAATCGATATTCACTATAAATGGTGAATTTCCAGGCCCCACAATCTATGCATGTGTCAATGATACAATCATTGTAACTATTACAAATCACGGCCTTGAACCAACTGCTATGCACTGGCATGGGATCCTTCAGCAGGGCACACTCTACTCTGATGGGGTACCTGGCTCAACACAATGTGCATCGAATATCGGTGAGTCATTTACATACTATTTCCATACAACCAAACCTGGCACCTATTGGTATCATTCTCATTTTGGTATACAATATATTGACGGCTTAAAAGGAGCAATAGTTGTTTGCGATCCGGATGATCCATATAAAGTATCATACAACAGAAGTCAAGACGATGTCCTTCAATGTACAGACTGGTATCATTCAAATGCAACTTATCTTTACAATTTATATCTATCCAATGCGCTTCATGGTGCTGAGCCAATACCTGAATCATGTTTAATCAATAATTTCGGACAACCTCCAGATTGTCATGCTAAAAAGACATGTGGATATTATCGCACAGAAATTAAAGCTGGCATAAGCAAACGTATTCGTGTAATTAATACATCAGCATTTGCCGTACTCATGTGTACAATTGATGGTCATCGAATGAGATTAATTGAAGCTGATGGTACATATTTAAATGGAAAAACATATGTTAATGTTCTAACATTTAATGCTGGTCAACGTTATTCATTTATCATAGACGGTAAAACAAATCCAAAGCAAAATTATTGGATTCGCTGTAATATGGACACACCATACCTTAACGGCCCTTCAGCACAGCCTACTGTACGTGGGATTTTAGTTTATGATACGAAATTTGGTTTGCCGCCAGATGCACAATTCAACGATTCGGAGCATGTTATACAAGGTGCGCTCGCTCGTGCTAACAGATTTATTGATCAAAATTTAGTACCGATGAAGGGACGATGTAACTGTCCAAAAAAAAGCACACGAAAAATATTTTTAGAACTTGCTTTTGTATTTTCTAATAACGGAGCACTTCTACCAATTATGAATCATCATGCATTTAAAGCTGTGGCAAATACAACAATATTATCATTAATTCAAACTAATATATCATCATTTCCTGCTTCTGCGAATGTATTTACAATTGAAAAAGGTGAAGTTATCGATTTATATATAAATAGTGAAATTGGTCAACATCCAATGCATTTACATGGGCATGTCTTTTGTGTAATGGGTATTGGAAAAGTGGGTTCTGGTTTCTCTGATGCCTCAAACGTTGATTTGAACACAGATAATCCAATATGTCGAGATACAGCTTCAATCCTTTTCGAAGGTTGGATGGTATTACGTTTTGTAGCTGATAATCCTGGTGTATGGATGTTTCATTGCCATATTGACTGGCATTTAGGTGCTGGTCTCGCACTACAATTTATCGAATCACCGAATGCCATACGCAAAATATATGGTACAGCGCAGAAACCTGTGGAATGCAAGATGGACCGTAAATAACAGTTCAATATTAATGGCAATGTCTCTATTAGCATAGATACATATGACTAACGAGGAAACCTTCACAACTGACCAACCGCTTTCGAGCCGAAACCTGGTGGACTACAGGTAGTCGACCTTGCGCATTCCTAAAATCAACATGAGACGAGCTAACAGGCCTCCAGAGACCGCTGTCCTGGAAAACCAGTTTTAGAAACTATAAAATATAACCAAAACCGTTTGTTAATGAGACATAATTATAATCCGCAAATTTCTGATTAAAATGAGACATCTCCTAGCTCTACACGACCCTTCTTTGCAAAGTTATAGAACTTACAAGAAAAACCCTAAATTACTTTCTTCTTATTTTTGTAGCTTTCAGCTGACAATGAACATATAGGGCTTTTCTTGTAAGTTCTATAACTTTGCAAAGAAGGGTCGTGTAGAGCTAGGAGATGTCTCATTTTAATCAGACATGTGTGGGCTACAATTATGTCTCATTAACGAAATTTCGGTTATCTTTAGAGTTTCTAAAAACTGGTTTTTCAGAAAACCGATCTCTGAATGCCTATTAGCCCGTCTTATGTTGAGTTTCGGAATCAGTATGGTCGAGTACCTATAGTCTACTAGGTTTTGGCTCGAAAGCGGTTGGTCAGTTGGGAACGTTTCCTGCAAGGAACTGAACAACACTTTATTAGGCGTTTTTTCGTTTTCCTTTTTCTGATTTAATCCGATAATAATATTGTCGTCCTAAGAATTGCAAATAAAACTACTTTAATGTAAGCTGTTTTTATAAAAGTACTAGAACCACACGAGCAGTTAACTTAAAATAGAAAAAAACTGGAAAAACATTCGAGCGAAAGCACTAGTTCGTTCGATTGCCCTTCTCGAAGTGAAATGAGCTAGCTACCGCAAGTAAAATGAAGCAGAAGTGAAACAATCTTAGAAGGGTGAACTTTGTAGAAATGCGTGAAGATAGATATTGTAGCTATTTATCCTTTCTTTCCAATAAGCTATAGTCCCTCTACTCTGAGATTCTTAATTGTGTTCTTAACGAATTTACTAGCTACTAAACAGCTATTGGCTGATTTTTCCATATCCTGAATGAAAAAATTTCATGAGCTCCTATTCTTGCTTTAAAAGTTAAATAAATTGAGATAAAATTGTTTTTGTATTCGTATAAATAGTATTTATAGCTAGACGTTTCAATTTATTTGCTAAATTTTCATCAGTAGCAGTACAAAAACTTCAAAGTATATCATTCAATTCATAATTTGGTTATTATGGTATAAATACTCCCTCGCCGTTTCAAAGGAGCTAAGGATTAGATGTAGATATGGGAAGTGTGTGTTTACCGTGTAGTAAGTAAACAAAATACCGATGACTTCGTTTCAAGCAGATTAATCTGCAGAAATAAACGAAAAAGTGTCAAAAATAATGTTATGCATGGCTGTTGGTATACTCAGTGACAAGGTGAGAACACCGAAGAGAAAACGAAGGACGAAACAAACACTAGTTGTCAGTCATGACCAGATCAAGATAGATTGCAAGTTTCGTTGACAGATATTTTCACACAGATAACTACAAATTGAACGACGTAGCTTGTATGATAAGAATGAAAGAGTATATCTTACATCTTTATCTCACATTAATACAAACGCACCATGCGACGATCGATTTCATTGGTCGCAGCTTATATAGTAAAGTATGATAAAAACTTGTTATTTCTTGTGCTGAGATATTAAAATTAAATTCAGCATACTTCAGCGCATAGAATAAGTATGAAAAAGTTCAAAGAAGGTACTTTCTACCAGCGCTAATTAAAAATAAGCGCGGACAGATCACAGAAACGGCGCTAAACAAGAAAGATAACGATTCTTTCGGCGATTTTCTTTATGGAATGGCTAATTAGAAATACGCACATATCTCAAGAAGCTGATGCCCGGAGAATGCAACCACTTACTACAAGAGTATCATGCATAATTTCCCCTGCATTTTCAGATAGTTTCTGACCCTCTTTTCCGTCTAGTTATATCATGTTTCACTCAGACTTTTCTTCGAAAACAAGGTGTAATGTGGCACATCTTAATGGTTTGGAAATATCGGTGTCACAGAACGCCAAATTTCGACATTTGCGTTTTTCTTTAGACTTTTAGATTTTTTATATGACTGAAAAAAAGAAATGTAGCGTTCCTCCTGTAATACTATATGTGACGACCGTCATTTTGCGGTCATCGTTTTCTTTAAATACTTCGTTCAAAATAAGAAGAGAAACAGAAAAGACATTTATAATACTTATAATTATAGCACAACAAGCTTTTACGCCAATGATGAATGGTTATCCACAACATTTAATTAAAAGAGGCGTACGTGAAGGAGAAATTATCACTAGAAGAATGATATCTAGACGACAACAAGCACAGGAATCAATGAAAAAGAAGGAAGTTTACTTTTTTCTCTCTTATTATGGTCAAGAATCAAGCATATTAGCTCAAAGAATTAAACGGATATGTGAAAAACGTATACCTTCTTTACAAATTAATATATGCTTTAGGAAAATGTTCACAATCAGAAGTGTATTGCTTCCCATTCAAAAAGAGCCAGATGAATCAGAAAAGAATAAGAAATTAGTATATAACATATCATGCCTAAATTGTGAAAAATGTTACATTGGAGAAACTGGTAGAGAGAAGGAGACTAGAATGAAGGAACATCAATCAGACATAAGAAAACAAACTGAATCCTCCAATGTGGCTAAACACGCTAATAAAGGAAATCATTCATTTGATTTTATGCGATGTGCAACTTTAGCTCTCGAGACAAACTGGCGAAGAAGAATTATTAAAGAAAGCCTATATACACATCAGATGCAAGGAAAATCGCTAAATGACGTAAAATTTAAATTAAATATCTTCACATAAGACTATTATAAGTTCTTTCTTGTTGCTTTCTCTATCGATAGTCTATCAATTAGTATTAGCTTTTTCTTGTTCTCTTTCTATCGAGTTTCTATCAATTAGTAAGCATACTGTATATAGAGAGATTTCATTTCACTTCTTCTGTTTTTCCTGATGATGATAAGTGTCTCTTATCGAAAACTTGCATAAACCTTACACTGATTTTTGTTAAAAATCTAGATGATCTTTGTGGCAGTTTTATACTCCATAATATTTAAATTAATTTCTACTGCTTTATCGTCAAATTATAGATATATACTTTAACGAAGCATACGAAAGAAAACGATGCATATATAAGTCACTTCATTTAACTCACAATAAAGACCATTCTACTCGCATTTCTTGCAGCTCATATCTACGTTTTTCAATCAAGTAAAATTATTCGAAAATAATAAATTAACTTACAAGGTAAATACACAGCAAATATCAGAGAGAACATTAGAGCAGAGAAATATAAATTTTTTGTAGCTTCGCGTAGTCACAAAGTTGAACTATCGTTCTTGACTAATTTGGTGAACAAAAAAGCTCTTTTCGACATAACTAAGCGAGTACCCAGGTCTTTCATCCCAGGCGGTATACGATCGTTCATGCTGAAATACGTCAAAATACGACGGTTGTATACGTGTATGAATACGAGACCATGTAAACGATGAAGTTACGACACTCATATACGGTCGTTTGTGATAAGTCAAATTTTTCGAAAAACTAAGAATGACAGAACGTATATTGCCGTATAGGACTATCGTAACTTCATCGTATTTCATCATTTACATGATATCGTATCCATACACGTATATAACGGTCGTGAACTGGCGTAAATGATCATATATTCTTTGCTGAGCAGAAATCGCGCTTATCGCAGATCGGAAGCACTTTTCTGAGATTGGGTCTACTCGTCAAAATTACAAGGCCGTAAAATATAGTTTACGATGAGAAACGACAAAAAATCCCAGTACGGTCCTGCAAAAGGGCCGGCACTACCAGTGCGCATGCTATGTTGCACCGGTACGCACTAGTGCCACATTTTTCCAGTCACCGTTTTGTTATCTACGATTGATTCCACTGTGTTTTACTCAGACTTTTCTTCGAAAACATAGTGTAACCAAATTTTAATGCGTTCGTCGAACAAAACTCAATTTTCTGATTATTTTGTCGATCGTGAAGAAAATACGTAGTGTTCTAATGACAGGAGAAATGCGAAGAGTAATAGAAAGAGTGCACGACAGAAACGAAAAAAAGTATTATTGTGATTGGATCGCGCATGTGAATTGCACACACAAATTATACAATCTCAATACTTGCTCGTTTTTTCTCTCTTCATGATTGTGATCATATCGTATATATTTACATAGTTCTTCTTACTTAGCTGTGGCTATTGACTGTTGCTTAGAAAGTCTGAGAAATGTATATTCGATTATTATCATTAACGTCATTCATCTTACTTATCATATTTGCTGTTGAGGTTACTATTGTTGGTAGTCAAGCAAAATCAACGTGTTCAACCAAGGAAGAACCAACATTGACATGTTGTGCAAACTGTTAC
>CAJNOQ010008637.1:0-11001 GCA_905250885.1 Didymodactylos carnosus | reverse complement strand
AGTAAACAAACATAAACATTTAGGGGTTATTCTAACATCCACTTTAGATTGGAGTACACATTGCGAATACGTGATTAAGAAATGCAATAAAATACTATTTTTGATGAAGAAATTTAAAAGAATATTTAGCACATCAACACTCTATCAAATATATCAGTCTCTTCTTTCACCAGTCATCTTATACGGATGTGAAGTGTATTTCGGAACGATAAAAGAAAATTTAGCTAAATTAGAACGTATGCAATATGAGGCAGTAAAGATTGTAAGTGGCGCATTACAGTTTACTAGTAAAGATAAATTAATTAAAGTATTAGGATGGCAATCATATGTAGAAATAGCAGAAAGTCGTAGAATTCAATTAATTCAGAAAATTGTAGTTCTGAATTGTAGCTCCTTCTTTTAAAGACTACTTCTCTCTCTTTCGATCACTATAATAAAATACACAAATCTGTTATCACTTACATCAATGAAACTGAACGTTTTAATTCAAAACAAATTTTAAAAAATATAAATGTATGTACTATCTCTCTATTATTTAACTTTTCATTTCTCGTTTCAAAATGTAATTTTTTACTGCATTTCAAAAACTTACCTTCTCGTACATACTTCTTCCGTTTACACGTGTTTTATAACTATTTTTCACAACTTAATTTATATAAATTAGTACGTAATCTCTTGGAATGAAGCAATGGAGCATTAGCTAATAAATAGCAAATGCACTTATGTGGCACTGTCTCTAAAACAAACTAGGAGAAAACGATTTTATTAAATCAAATATATTTAATTTATCTAAGGATCATATAAGTCTTCATTTCCATTCTTTTCTTAAGGGTTCGAACTATCATTTACATCCCATAATATTTGCTGAAGTGTCGGCTTCAAAAGTATAACTCGTTTTTTTTCAAATTTTGTTTCGTTGCTGAGAAAATTCGTTTTTTCTAAGATGTTCGTAGGTCAAACTCAGAGTGAAATTTCTGAGGGTATCGACCGCTGAGCTTAGCCAGTTCTGAGCTCAGCCAAAATTTCAGTTTTGACTAAACGTCATTGAAAGAGATCTCTCTAGAATCAGTTTTCAACGTAGAACTTGAAAATATTAATGAAAATAAGTAAAAACGTAAAGGAAAAAAATTGTAAACCATTTTCTGAAAAAGAACAGTTTTTAGCTTTTCGACCTCGTCTCAGTATTTCGCATTTTTCTCCATCAAGATTTCATTTTTTCGACCTAGAAAGGTGATATTCGTGATCAGCTCGACCTGGCGATTCAGAATATATATAATAAAGTCAAAAAGAAATCTCATTCTGAGTTTGACCTACGAGCATCTTAAATCAGTAGCGAGAAAGTCGGAATTCTGTCCGTAGTTTTCAATTTTCTCGATCAGAACCCAACTTCTATATAATAAAAATATCATATTTAGTATTAGGATCAAAAACTCAGTCGACTGATCTGTATTTCGAAATTTTTAGCTGATTTCAGTTTTAGGTGAAAATCTTGATGATTTTTCAACGTGAAAATTCGAAAAAAACTAAAGTACTCGAATAGAATAGGGATACACATCAGTCGATTCATTCTTTCATCCTGATTCCGAATATGATATTTTCATTGCATAAAAGTTGAGTTCTGGTGGAGAAAATTGAGAATTACGAATTACATTCAAACCAGCAAAAAAATTTGGGACTCAAAGGGTTAGGATGTCTGAAAAGAAAAGAGCACTGGGAAAATTCTCTTTTTCTGCATAGTTAAAAATATAAAAGACTCAACGCGAAAGCAACTATAGTTTCCTTTACATCTCACTATAAAAAAGAAGGAGCCTGCTATGTCTTCGAGATACAGAATAAGATTCTTTTTAAGGTTTGCTAGAAAAGCCTACGGAACCTTAAAAAAGCTCTTATCTTGTACCAAAGGTAAGTACTATCTAAAGGTTGGTTATTTTTGCACGGTAGTTAAAGTATGATCTTTATTTTTGACTTTTCAAAATTCACCTGCAGTGAGTATACAATGTAGAAAGAGGCTAGAGTACAGTATTGTGTAAAGACTTCTCTAGTTATATAACATCTTTCTGTTTATTTACTTTTTCATGCTTCAAAATATTTTCTTCATTTAATCGAACTAGGTAAATTTACATTAGATTCATTGTACATATAGTATCGAAAGAAATAATGAAATGTTACCGTTGCCAGCAAGAGATTTCTTCTGAAGATAAACAGCTGTGGAGCGGCAATGTAAGTTCTATCTTGGAAGTGTATAAGAAACAAAATACTTTCGTGACAACTATACGAGGGGTTCATATGGTACAGGTGCACACAAAACTATTCATCCCTCCGAATCTCAAGATACGTCCAACTACTTCTCTGACTTCTAACTACCCTCTTCTACTACGTCCAAAATTCGCAACTTCAATTATTCTATTTTGAATATGTTCAGCAGCTTCGCCGAGAGATCATCCATGAATTAACTGATACCGGTTAGTTTCCGAGAGCTCACGACGATATCCATCCCAATCAGCAGCTTTATAATCACATACTACTTGTTAATATCCTTATATTAGTTGAAGCCTAAGTATTAACGTTAATTCATGCGGTTACGAACAAGTTTTCTTGCTTTGTTCTTCTTGCAATACTAGATTTAGTCGCTCCGATACAATGTTTTGACAGACTGCTTCCTTATTAGGAAATACGTTATCATTCTTTTTCTCACTTGATTTGAATTTGATTGTGAAACAAAGGTTCCCTCATTTCTCAGGTTAAAGACGAGTAGACGTAACTGTATGAATATATAATAATTTTTTATTAGTTTGATTATTACTTTTTATTACTTTTCTTCTTATTAGTAATAAATAAAGTAATAAAAGATTATTGGTTGAAAAAGTGATAAGTAATAAAGTAACAAGATTTATTACGTGTTTTCTGGTAATAACTAATAAGTTTTATTACTTATCACTTGATAAATCATTATTTGCATAGTATTTATAATATTTTTACTGACTAGGGAACCTTCTCAAGTGTCTACCTCCGATTTCAATAATATTACTATCAATATTAATACTGTCAATATTATTGTCAATATTATTCTCAAATATTGAAACCTTAAGTTTTTTAAATTTCTGTAATAATAATCTTTTGTGTAAAAAAAGTTAGTAATAATAAAAATATGAAAAAATTCTAACTGATCAAATTTATTCTACGTTCGTTTCATCGTCATATAATCGACGCAATGCGAGCATCATTTGTCGTTTAAGTTTAACATTTTGACAATCTGTTTGAATTTGAGTTTTGGTTTTTTGATAAGTGCTCGGATTTGCTTCATAAAAGCCGTCACTTAAAACAGTTGGATTCGTACGTGACCAAGTCCAACCACGATTAATGGCTCCCGAAATAAAACATTTCACTTCCGCGATATCCAACGGATCTAAACAAATGATAGTCTGAATCTAACTTTCGATACAAAAGTGTCAATTACATACTTTTGTTTAGACAAACACTATTGCACAACATTCTGTCTTGTGCATCTCGAAGTTCAAATGCGAAACCGTGTCCAATAACCAAATTAGAATCAGAAATGGGAACTTGTGCTGCTGGATTCTGCAGTTGATAATAACTGCCTTTGACATGGACAAGAACTTGGCAATCTTTGGCTAATGTTTCCAGAAGTTTTATTCTCTCATGCATAGTTTCTTGAACATCTAGCTTATCACCAAGAAAATATTTACCACTTTTATACCGTTTAATTGGACATTTTGAACTTGCTAGAAAGAATAGTTCATCATAGTATCAATTAAATCAAATCTATCATTAAATAATCTCAAAGTGATGCTTACAACTGAAGAGGAGTGCTTGAGCAGTTGCAAATAGTACCAAAGCAGACACCAACACAAGTATAATCTTCATGATTGATATATCGAAAAAATATTAAAATAGAAATCAACTACAAAAAAATACAATTTGTAGTAAGTATTTATATCAGGTAACGTTTTGATAGATAGTGCAAAAAAAAATTGAGAATGAATAATTTTAATTACGTATATATAATAAGATTATATAGAGGAGGGGCGGACACATTCAGGTAGGATGTTGATATTCAATTTAAAAAAAAAATATCATAAGCGTTTTTTTTATTGACTTATTATTCAACGTACCAATTTTATATACCATAGTGTGAATAAAAGTGAGAAATGATCTGATAATAATGATTACTTTTTCTTTTTTTTCTCTATACCATGCCTAGTAATATTTATTTGTTACAAGTAAAAAAAGAAACGGGATCGAGTAACACAATAATATCATAAGATCACACTTATTCATCGTATTAATTTTATATGAGGTTTTTTTCTTCTGTTTGATGAATGGATACTCTTGAAATAGTGTAACAAAATGCGCAGTCATTTGCTCAAGTATAATCCGTAAGGAATTCATCAATAATTAAATAGTGAAAAAATCGTTCACGATTGTTCTCTTACAGAAAAGGCACTGTCTTTTTTATTTATGTCTATTATATCACGTTGAATAAAGTACACAAGAAACAACAGGATTCTTATAATTTTTCAAAATGCGTTGTTGAAACACATGAACTTTGCCTGAAGTCTCAGAGAGACGATCTCTGGACCCTATCCTTCAACAAATAGATTTTTTCTTAAGAAGTCGATATTGATCTCAGCACATGGTTCAATAAACCAAGATATCTACTGTTTGTGCTAATATCAAAGGATTCTAAGTATTCTTGAAGAAGTTTTCTGAAAACCTAAAAAACGGATTTTTATGACATTCTAATATTTAAATAAAATGTCAGAATCAAGAAAGATTTCAATGCAGCTAAGTTTGCAGGGTAGACATATCAAGTTAAAATTCGACACCTTCCAACTTTCAACGATGGTTTGACCAAAAGCTTAGACCGTTACACTAACGAGGAAAGGACACCAACTGGCAAATCGCTTTTGAACCGTGAGCTAGTGGGCAATAGGTAATCAAGTATGCTGAACCCGAATATGGCAATCATTTGGGCCGCTAGCCCTATTGAGACCCGATTTTTAAAAAAACAGTTTTCTAGGCCACAACACTTTTCGGGAAAAAAGTTTTTTGGCTAGAAAACTGTTTTTTTAAAAATCGGGTCTCAATAGGGCTAGCGGCCCAAATGATTGCCATATTCGGGTTCAGCATACTTGATTACCTATTGTCCACTAGCTCACGGTTCAAAAGCGATTTGCCAGTTGGAGTCCTTTCCTCGTAAGAGCTCCAAAACATGTATCTTATACAAGCGTCACCTTATCCCGAAATGATATTTCTTCTTTCTCATGCTTCATAGTTGCACGATTTCTTCATAAAAGAAACATCTTGTTCAGATCGAGGCAGTCTTAACTTGAAGCTAATATAAGGGACATTATACACACAGTATTTTGTCGATATGAAGTACATGGTGCTTATCACAATTAAAGTATTTTGAAATTAATGATATCCACCATTTATGACTTTCTCTTGTATAATTTAGAATTATTGCGTCTGTTTCCGTAGGATGACCGAATGATGTAAGGTGCGGGCAATGCAAGAAATCTGAGCAAAATGTTTTTGTCGTTTTATCTGCCGTGGTTTGATAGGGCTCATCGAGTTGCATAGGATAATGTGAATTTTAAATTTTGAAAATAAGCGAAGTTTTAACCTTTATTATGATTTCTATCTCCCAAAACTAATTTTATGTGATTCCGCAGTGAAAACCTGAATACAACACAAAAAATTTGGTGGAATATAAACTTAACCCTCACCTACCAATGAGTCACCCATGACACATTCATAGAATTGTTATAAAAAGATAATGAAGCATGTGATAAATAATCGATTGCTTTTTAGAGCAAGATAATTCCATAAGCTATCGATTGGTAAAAAGAATATTTTGTTTCATTGCTCTGTCTCTGGAATATATGATTTGCAAATAGCGAAAAACTGAAATGAATGAAAATTTTTTTAAAAGTTCTTTTTTGTCTTCTACAGACAATAAGCATGTTGAGGACGTGCTGTGTGATACATATCGATGAAAATGTCTGCTAGTGAATTAAGTGCGTATTAAAAGTTTTACAGGAGATAGGCGGATAGGAGATGGTAAAGCATAAAATGGACACTGGAGTGATTCCAACGGAGGAGGGAGCGGGGAATGACGTATATCATACATATATTACTTAAAATCTTATCACGTTAGAAATTGAAACAATATTTATTATTGATAAAAATTTGTCATCGATGGTATTAAATACTTAAATAAAGCCAAATGCTTTTTCTAAATGTGTTCTTAAGAAAATATTTTTTCATGTATTTAGCTTTTGTTTGTGCATATTAGTCAAATAAAAAAACAGATGTCATTTGTGACAAAAACAACACTGTCGTAAAAAGAAAAAAGGTTGGATTTTTTCAAGTCGTTCTGTCTCTTCCTTTCTCCAACAGTCACTAGAATGACCAACTTTCCTGCACGAAGGACAGTCCACCTGATCAATCTGTTCATACTAGTGACATATTGGGAAGACCAATATTCTGTTCGTGTGATGATTTTATCAGTGACTGATTCTTCTGGAACCGCTGGGGTAGATAAAGGGTTAAAAAGACAGGAAAATTCTTAAAATACGGACAACCCTTCAAATGAACGCCGTTCATTTTGCGAATCTATCTAGTTTTTTTACTTGAAAGATCAAGCATTCTTTCCTGTTTTAATCTAACCACCAATATCATTTAGAATTAGCCTGCAATGCAGTAAGCCGTTTTTTTATTTAATTTTTTCTGACAATCATCCTCAGCCTTGCTTCGTATACTATCTCGAATGAGATGGTCCATCCATTTAGTTATTGCTATAGACGATCGGAATGTAGATTTAAACTGTGATCGGTTTGCGAGACGTTATGTTCAATTGTGTGCAATTGTGTATTCCTGAAACATAGTTTGAATCGACGAATATTGAAGATTGTAATTTTTATGGAACCACCAGAGGTGGTAAATCAGTTTTTAATCGAAATATAGTGGGTTTTAGGTAATCGACCATGCTGATTCCGAATATAACCATGGGGATTCCTCAAAACCCTTTGAAGATCCGGTTTTATGAGACACCACGTTTCACACGCTCTTTCTTTGCAAAGTTATAGAATTTATAAGAAAAGCCTTGAATATTCATTGTCGGAACGTCGTTATCAGGAATCCGAGATCTTTTGATTTTGGCAGAGAGATTCTGATTTTTGGAACTTTTCTGCCTCGTTTCTACCCTTTTTTGCCCTAAGGTCTCTGATTTTCTACGTCTTTTACCCAGGTTTTTCTGATTTTGAACTTTTATTCTCTGATTTTCGTGTTTTGGATCTGGGATCCCTGATCGTTATCATTCTTTTCCTCTCGTCTAACGGTTTTGCCAATGGAGAAGTTAGATCAAGAACAGATCACTTATTTTCGACTAAAAGGAGGCAAGGTGACGATGCCTCACCTTTTCTTATCAAGACTTATATGTTAGAACGACAGAGAATATCGAACAGAAGTTGAACATGCCTTTCCCATAAAAAACATTTTTGTTACTTCGTTACCTTCAGCACAGTAACGAAGTAACTAGATTAGTTACTAGTTACTACTAACCGTACCAAAAAGCAGTGTCCCCGGCGATTTCGAGATTAAGTTTTGATAGAAGAGTATCAGAAGCTTGTGGTTTCCAGTTTTTGAATTCAGACACTTGAAGACGTCTTTTGGCAAGCGAAAACTTCTTTTTCCAAAAGTTGAAAATCTGGTCTTCCGGAGGATCTTTCGAAAATTACCCGTAGTTTCGAAACTTTCCATAGAATTTTTCTTTCTTTTTTATATGAGTCTGTACATCTGAGTGTCCTCTTTTCAAATCCGAAAGAATTAAGTTTTTATCTCTCAAGGTTTCGGAGTTACAGGCGTTTTCCGAGGACAGGTCTGTTTCATTTTGGTCAACTTGGCCTAACTCAAAAACACATCAGACCTAGGTAATCAGCTATGTTGATCACCATGGCAATGTTTGTTTTCGTGTGCAAATCAAAATAAGGTCAGAAAGTGAAAAAAAGCTGAAAATCGGTTTTTGACCTTTTACCTCCCATGTGGACATCGACTTTTCACGCGTCACGGACCCTGAAATGTCAGCTTGGACTTTCACGAAATTTTGTAGGTAAAGACAGCAAGTTTCACGACAGTTTGGTCGTGTACTGGTATTCATACAATACTTGAATTTGAAACAACAAACACATATAGAACATATTAAAATTAGACTAAAAAGAGTTTTCTTTCCAGTTTTGGTATTTCTCAATGAGAAAGATAACATCCGACTCTTGTTCAACAGAAAGACTCTTTTTACCATGGGAACGTGTTGTTGCAACATCACACACGTGGCTACGCGTGAAAAATCTTCACACGTGTACACAAGTGAACAATCTTCACGCGTGATTACGTGTGAAAAAATCTTGACCGTGCCGGCCATCTATAGTCAACTGACTATACATGGTCACCATGGTCAAGGTATAATGCAGATTTCATCAATGCAACTTCATCTATAACTGTTTCCACGTGTGATCACTAGTTTCTAAAATATCACATTTTATATATATCACCGCAAAGTAAGAGTCGAACCAGAGTACTTTGAATTAGAAATCTATGATACTACTATTGAGCTAACTTGCCTGAGAAACTACTGAATAAATCTCATATTCATAGTTGTCGAATCAATCCTCACGAGTTCCCTCGTGTAAGAAAGTTCCCACGCGTGATTACTCGTGAACTTCCTAAATCTTTTTTCTTAGTTTCCAACTTTTCCAAACTTTTTTAGTTAATACTTCCTCCCGAGGAACAAGATGATTCCCAGGTATATTCCTACAGCAAATACCTTCGGTCTACATCAAAGGTTTTCATCTGTATGTATGTACAACTTTCGAAAGATATAGGCCGCTCAATCTTCACGACATTTCGCACCTGTAAAAGGTTTCTCACGTGGACGCGCGTGAAACGTAAGAATTAAGCGTGAATATTATTCACGAAATGGGTTGCGTGAAAAACTGACGTGCGAATAAATGTGAAGATGTTTTTCACAATGAAATTAGTGGGAAACATTTTCACGTGTGATCACGTGCAAAAGATATGACGTGAAACATTTTCGTGACCAGTTCACGCGTTGTCACAACTGGAATATTTTTCACGCGTGCTCACACACCATTTTACGATGTTCACGTGCGATCACAATTCATTTCACGACATTCACGCGTGTACACACCGCTGTACCTACTAAAATTTCCCCATGTGCTGCATAAATTAAAAACTCTCTGGCTCAGTCATGTCAACTTCAATATAGCTCAAACTTTCAAAAGGAACTCAGAACAGACTAAAATCATTGTTAGGTTGGAAGAAGATGGAATAGAAGTCACTAACTGTAGACGGTTTCCCAGAAACCTCCCGAAGAACCTTGTTGAATCGGTACAGTTTCAGCCGGTTTTTATTGCTGGATTTATAGTTCCTGACTTGTTCTGAGTACCTTTTGAAAGTTTGAGCCATATTGAAGTTGGAATGACCGAGCCAGAGAGTTTTTAATTTATGCAAGTATAAGGTCAAAATCGGTTTTCAGCCTTTTTTTACTTTCCACCTTATTTTGATTTGCACACCAAAACAAACATTGCCACGGTGATCAACATAGCTGATTACCTAGGTCTGATGTGTTTTTGAGGTAGGCCCAGGGATGTAACCGGTATCAAAAATGCGATACCGGTACCGGTCACCGGTATACAAACTTCGTACGGGTACCAGCCGGTATACCGGTGACCGGTTTACCGATCGATACCGGCTTGTCTTGATCATATTTTGCCTAAATATAAATACTTTTTTCTTGTTTTTTCTTTACTGTCAACTGTATTTTATGCTATCAAAGGGATCCATTAATCTTTTCAGAGGTACAGACTTATGTAAAAAAGAAAGAAAACTTCTATGGAAAGTAAAAGTAAATGCCGCCCCTAATAGTATGACAATTAGAAAAGTATTTCACATTGGGATTGGACAATTAGTTCACTATTAAAATATAAATGTTAAATCCAATATGAAATTCAATGAACAGTTCGATCCATTGGACACAACTGATCGAATAACAGATTGACAATGTAATGAGCGTCAAGTGTAGATGTTCTATATTTGTCCTGATGATCCATGTGTACAAACATTTGATAATGAAGTTGAGTTAACAGATCATAAATACTCACGTAACATTAGAAAATAAACTTACTACAAATGATACGACTAAAAAATTACTCATACAGGCGTGTAGAGGACAACAAGTACTACATATATCTAGAAGATTTTGTCTCGGAAATGTTTTGTTAATGAAAAATATATTTTTAAAAGTTTCGTTTTAGGTGTTGTTGAAGTATGGGTACTTCTAGAAAAGAATGTATACCTCAACAACGAGATATGTCCAGTAAGGCTGAAACTTCGGGATTATTTATCTAAATAGAGGCACATATTGTATAAGTTTCATCAAAATAGAATAAACTCATTGAGCCTATCCCGGCAGCAGTAGGTCGTATTTATTCAGTCTTGCCGTACCTTAAGCTACTAGTATGTGAATTGTTGAAGTTTCAAATTGATAACTTATAAAAATGTTCTCTCTCTCACTTTGAACATATTAGTTCTCTTTTCTCTTTTTCATCTAAAGGACCATGTATAACACGAAACTTTCTAAAGGCGTCAACTTTATGTTTAGTACCATTTAATATGTGCATGATTTGATGTTGAATCAGTCTTCAAACTTAGTGTATTTCAAGGTTGTACGATCATTTTATTTCAAAGAAAAACACTCATATTCAAAAACAAAACTACTTTTTTTTCCTTCACCGTTTGCACAAACTATATTTATGATGATGTAGTTAGATATGCTAACGGGTGGCGCATAAATAAACGCACTCCCGTATTTTGAATATAACTCCGCCGGCTTTTATCCTATCGATCCAAATCTTTTTCCAAAAGATTCCTTATTGAATTCTCTACAAAACCATGCCATAA
>CAJNOQ010008636.1:0-11001 GCA_905250885.1 Didymodactylos carnosus | reverse complement strand
ACCAACAGGGCTAGACAGGGCTAAGCCATGCCTAGAAAGCTCTGAGTCCCGCCTAGACCGTTTTTTTAAAATTTTTCCTGAAATTCAGCTTTCAACGATGATTGGTACTTCTATAGAATAACTTTTTTTTTTTAGCGAAGCTGCTTATCTTCTAACTACTTTTATTTGAACACTGTCTGTACAGGAAAAAATATTCAGAGAAACTCCAGAGTTCTGGATGGATTTTCAAATACAATGAAATTTTTTATGATAAAATGCTGATGTTAATGTTCACGTTCACTATTCACTATTTCTTTTTATATATGAAAGGTTCAAGCTGATCATCTGGAAGGAAGGAAGAATACCCCATCTTGCGGCTACCGTTACCGGTGGAGGGTGCTGCAGAATGGCAGTTTCAATAGCCCGATATCTTCCCTGCAGTTGACAAGCTTCTGAATTGGTCGCCCATCTCGTTACTATTCATCAACCACAGCTTTGGACAGAAGGCTAGCCTGATGCAGAGTTCTTTCGCCCAATTATTTGAGCTCCTCATACACACTTCACTAACCACGTGTAAGCTTTCCGGAAAGCCAAGAGGAGTAGCCGGAGAAGCTGTATTGTACGTCACAATGTAGTGAGTATGCTGTCAGACGGGTGATCCGAGGCACTGAGACATAAGTAACTTGTCCAAGGTTATTACATGACTTTGCTGGCGCCGAGATTCGAACACAGTATCTTTGAAGTACGTGACGAACAACATAACCATCAAGCCCTGTCGTCCTGATCATGTTATATTGCTGAGTTTCACACCTTTTCAATTTAACAAGCAATTTAAATATCCATTAACGTTTATTTAAATCTCAGTAATCATCATAACCTAATCATATTACAATGAGTATACCATATTTAGAAATAATAATTAATGTACTGATGAATGATCTACCAAAAGAAAGCAAACTTTCGTAACCTTTTCAGATAATTATATTCAAAATATTTAGCTCTACTTTACGTTATGCTTCGGTCCGTTCACACATTATCAAAACGACCAATTATTGCTTTCTGTGACGATGTCTATTTAAAAACTAGTCAGATAATTCATGAATTATAAAAAAATAAATGTTACAAAAGGAATATCATCGACCGATACTCATTTTTGTACAATAGGTGCTATTCTTATTAGAAAATTAGATTCTGGTGTTCTTTCAGAAACGGACGATACATTAACGGATTGAGCAGTCCATGATGTCTACTTTTAACATTTCTACTATTTAAGCCAATCTTCAGGGCTTTTAACGAAGTTTTCTAGAAATTATAAAACACTTTTTTTTCTGAAAACTTTAAGATCTCAGTGGGAACAGTTTGTGAAGTAAATATTTTGATTAAAATTTTAATAAAAAAACTTTACAGCCTGGCCAAGCATAACGAACGGAAAATTTGACGCACTCAGAGACAAATATTTCGATGACAGCAAAGACTATCGAGTTGAAATCTTTTTCTATGGTGTGTACCATGAGTTCTATCTCTGGTAAAAATTTCAACTCATTCAGTGCATAACTCACTGAGCAGTGAGTAAAATAGTGCATTCGTAACAGAAGGAAAACGTAGAAATGAATTAACAAGGCTTACAGAAATGTATTTTTTACTCTGAAAGTAGAGGTATAAGAAAACAATAGTTCACATAAAAAATGTAGAGAATTACTTGAGCTATCGAATGGTATGATTAATTTTTAAAAAGTATGTTATCAGTGCTCCATGAAGTAGAAAAGATCATCGTAACAGACGGAAATATTTCTTTGCTATTTTGTGAGGTGGTTATGTCACGCGTTGTGTATATATGTCACGTAGTTATATATATTTAACAATAATAGAACATATTTTACACAAATAGAAGCTATTTATCATGAAATAAAGCACATTTTATCATGAGGTATCATGAAAGACAGCATTGATTCCCGAGGAAAATTTAATAGTTTCGAAACTCTCGAACTTTACATAGTTCCCTACTTGTTAATTTTTTTACATAAAAAGTGCACCACACCTTGAATAGAGCATGATGTATCTATGATATGTCTTGCTTATTTTTCATCATATCATATAGAACACACACAAAAACCAAAATTAGTTTGCAATATACCGAGTCGTGGCACAAGTTATTGAATTTTTCTTCGTGATTCCATTGTACAATGAAAAAAAATTAAATAATTTATGCCACGATTCGCTATCTCGCTGGACACAAGTCTATTCGTAATGGATCCAAGTAGACCTCATCGAGCTCTATAAAATCCACTATTTACTCTTTTATTTTCACGAGTCGTTGAATAAAATTTCAGTATTGAAGCTTTCGATGATGAGCTCTATTTTCGTCTGTTACGAAGTTTTCCATCATCAGTTCTACTTATTTTCACTAAAAAATACCACCGTTAGACAGCCCGTCGAACATACTTTCACATGATATGATTCGACAATAAAAACGTGAGGAACGTTTATAAAGAGAAATAAAATACCCAGTTTTTCGTAGCAGAGGAAAATGAGAAAATGCGCCAATTTTGTGACCTATCATGTATATCTCCAGAGAGATATTTGAAAAAAATGAGAAGACGGTTAGAAAGAGCGCAAATTTCTCTACAAACTAAGCCAAAAAGGTATTTTTAAAACAGACTTTCTTACCAAAACAAGCTAGTAAAAACACAACATTTGCTTGGTGGTTGTACAATAGTTATACGATCATTTTTTGGACATAAACTGGAGTGCACTGGTCGAGACAAAAGTATCCCAATGCACAATCGAACACGCTCCTTCACATGGTAAAGTCAGATTTACTCTCTTTCAAACTTCATACTGTTGCAAAGAGGTGGACCGTTACGTGGCCAGGCCGTTTAACTCATAGTTTTTCCTTGAAGAAAATATTTCTGACAATTGTGTCTAGAACATAAAATGTAACAAATTTAATTTTGTAAATTTTATTTGCTAATTAAACATGGGCGGAACCGGGACGAAAAAATGTTTTTAACGGGACCGGAACCAGGACCACTTCTGTTTCTTCATGACAAAACGGGCTAAAATTAGCCTAAAGGATGATATTTCTGATTTTTCGCTACCAAGTAAGAGCTTCCCGTGGTGAGTCTAGTAGCAAAATTAATTTTCTAAATTTTTATCTGTTGAACTCAACTATGTACAAAACGATCTTCAGGGCAAAAAAAGACGGAATTTACTATTTCTTTCTATGAAGATCGATCCGCAGACATTTAGTATTAGCAGATAAAATTTAGAAAACGGCCTGTCCAACTAACGGTCACCTTTGTTTAAGATGGTTCGAAAATTTTTTTTTAACTTTAAGAATTTGTGAAGCACATCGTCTAACGTAGTTTTTGAAGCTGATTTCGAATATCAACTTAAAATTTTCAAAAAATTAAATTTTGACCTCAAAAAATGAAATTCAAACTTTAGTTTTAATTTCCTGACCTAGATATTTTCGCGAAAAAAATTCAGAGATATGGTATTTTGTAGAGAATTAAATTCTCTACAAGATAGTGTATTTATTTTTGAGTTTAGGTGTTTTCCAAGAAAGTTGATTTTTCGAAAGACCAAGTTTTGAAACGGGTTTTTCTCCAAGTCAAAACGATTTCAGAACGTTTTTCTACAGTGCATCGGAAAGTGCAGATCAGATACTGTCTACTGCTATCGGAAATATTTTTCTATGACGACTTTTGTAATGGAGCTTAACCTTCTGATTTGAAAGAACCAAAAAAAGCTGTAATTCCGTAACGGACTGTGTTTTCAAATTTTTATATCATCCAGCGATTCTAATCGAAAACCAAGTGGATATTCTGAAAGCTGGTCTCAAGCTACACAACTTTGCTTCAGAATACATCCCAAAAAAAGCTTTCATTGAGCAGAAAAATGTAAAACTTAGACATCACTGAAAAAAAAAGTCCATTTTCGGTAATTCCGTAACGGCCGTTATTTTTTTAATAACTCTCTGTGGGATGATCCAAACTCAGCGAAATTTTCGGACGTGATAAAACTCGTTACTGTCTACCTCTGATAAAAGCGTCATTGCATTTGGATCATTCTCAGAAAAGTTATGGCACGTGAAAGTTGAAAAAAAGTAATTCCATAACATTTGGACAAGCCGAAAATTAAATTTGTTACATTTTATGTTCTAGACACAATTCTCAAAAGTGTTTTCTTCATAGGGAAAACTATGAGTTAAAGTCTTTTTTATTAAAATTTGATCTGTCCAAAGAACTAACTATTACAGGTGGTTATTGATCGAGCAGTTACCGTTACCACTGCATGCCTGTCTCAAACACTGATAAATAGTGTAGAAAATTTTACTACTTAAATTTAGTAATCAGTGCTGTATCACGATCAACAATCGTTTCAGAGTAAAAAAAAACATTGCCACCTGAATCAGCATAGTCGAAAACCTATTTGGGAAGTGTTCATTCGTTATTATAAGCGAAAAAGCTTGAGTTATGGTCGGCCTCGTAAAATCGCTTACTATGGGAAACGGGAGAACAGAAAAAAATCAGCTCTCTGGGGTTTTTTAGAAGAAGGTTTGCTGGTTCTAATCTATAAAATAACGGGGAAAAAAATTTTTTTTTCATTCATTTCCAACCTTGTCTTTTAAAGATGTGAATGGCTTACCATCTGCAGGTGGTAGACCTGATCTAATTTTTATTTCTCAAGATGTCTTAAGGTGTTCGCTTTCGAACAGCGAAAACCGCATCTCTTTACCTACTTTCTATTAAAAGTTATTCGAAAAATAGTCAGGGGCATTCGTTTTTGAAACGTATAATAGATCTATAGGTTTATCGCTAGAAGGACATCTTCACTATAGGAACCTCTTTGTTTTTCGTCTGTTGTTCGTTTTTGTTTCAAATTTTTAACCATTGACGTTCACCAGTTAACTGGAAAACTCGGTTTTTCCCGTTGGACCACATTACGACCTGCCTTAAATTTCATCCGATCCAGTGAAAAATTTTACCAGAGATACTCAAGATCATGGTGCAGAAATAAATTTTTTGAATTTTCTTTTAGACCTTTCTTTACCGAGTTACAGGGTTTCTAAAATTTAAAAACTTGGTTTTTGAAAGTTTTTCAGTATTTTTCCTATAACTCGGTAAAGAAAGGTCTAAAAGAAAATTCAAAAAATTTATTTCTGCACCATGACCTTGAGTACTTCTAATCTCAATCATGTAGACAACGTCTCACTTCCGTTGCGTAAAGTAGTTTTGACAACAGTTGCAATACAAATATGAGCGTTTAACACTGCATATTTTTAACGTGAAGATTGGAAGTTCTGTCAACTTTTCTACCGACGCTGACTAGTCGAGTTTTTTCAACTGTTGAATAGTTACAGAAAAGACAAACAGAGGAATTGGGAGGGAGATAAAGTTTATCTTGTGAATATGAATTATCCGTTGGTTGAAATGTTCTTGAATAATAATATAAAAAACGTTTTCGAAATTGTCCTTGAATCGTTACAGATATTCATTTCATGGTCAACATAATGTGCGAGAAACAGGCTTCACTCATACAGTATATACAATAGAAAATTATGTAGACTGAGGAATATGAAATCTAAACTGTCAAGAAAAAAGGAAAACCTTGTGTAGAATTTGCCGCTAAATCTATTACCAGATCCATATCTAACAATGCCAATTGCTAATCTTACAGCAAGTAAAACTGTGATTTACGTCCTTTTTACACCGTATATTTCTTTTCCCACGCCGTCTCTCTCCCTCTCTCTCTCTACATATTTTGTGGTTTCGTAGCATATTAAAAAGATGCCAATAACTGATAATTCACTGAGGTGGAACGAAAATACATATACATGGTATGATGGAAGAAAATCATTAATAGGAATAAATAATTTGGGTACCTAATTTTTTCAATTATCATGTGTTAAATGGTGGTCTGTAGTACCGAATGTATGTTTTTTGGTTCCACTTGAATGAACTATCAGTTGTCGGCATCTTTTTAACGAGCTACGAAACCACAAAATATGCAAAACGAAAGAGAGAGAGAGACAGCGTGTGAAAAGAAATATACTGTGTAAAAAGGACGTAAACTACAATAACAGGAAAATAAGTACCAACATCAATATTTGTGTAATACAAATAGTATTAGCTGTCTACTCTATAAAGAATGGTTGGTAGGTACAGATCTGGCGCTGGGTTCAGAGGCGGGCTTGGTGGATTGGGATATCAACGTGGTGGTGGGTTCCCAGGAGCTATCGGAGGTGGTGGATTCCCAGGAGCTATCGGAGGTGGTGGATTCCCAGGAGCTATAGGAGGTGGTGGATTCCCAGGAGCTATAGGAGGTGGTGGATTCCCAGGAGCTATAGGAGGTGGTGGATTCCCAGGAGCTATCGGAGGTGGTGAACTAGGATATCAACAGACAATTAATTTATTAGTGCCATGGACCCCGCAATTTGCAGCAAGTTATAATAGTTTCGTTAATGGTGGAGCAGGATTAGGAGGCTACGGTGGTGGAGCAGGATTAGGAGGCTACGGTGGTGGAGCAGGATTAGGAGGCTACGGTGGTGGAGCAGGATTAGCAGGCTACGGTGGTGGTGTTGGAATGCGTGGCTTCCCAGGAGCTATCGCAGGTGGCGGCTTCCCAGGAGCATTCGGAGGTGGTGGATTCCCAGGAGCTATTGGAGGTGGTGGATTCCCAGGAGCTATCGGAGGTGGTGGATTCCCTGGAGCTATCGGAGGTGGTGAACTAGGATATCAACGGACAATTAATTTATTAGTACCATGGACCCCGCAATTTGCTGCAAGTTATAATAGTTTCGTTAATGGTGGAGCAGGATTAGGAGGCTACGGTGGTGGATGCCCAGGAGCTATTGGAGGTGGTGGATTCCCAGGAGCTATTGGAGGTGGTGGATTCCCAGGGGCTATTGGAGGCAGTGGATTCCCTGGAGCTCTCGGAGGTGGTGGATTCCCTGGAGCTATGGGAGGGGCTAGCCTCCCTGGACAATTACTAGGCTTTGGTGTAACAACCACATGAGTACTCTCGTGATTTCAGACGTATCTTGCGAGGGCGTTCGACGAATGAAAAATAACTTTTACACAGTATTTGGGATTTACCCAAGTTTGTTTACTTCAATAACTATTGGACTATAAAATCCAATAATGGCAACTTTTGGGCAAGTGTACTTTAGAAAATAAGTGCATATGAAACCTTGCCACAGGGGTCATAGTATAAAATCGAAGAAAAATATCAACAACATATCCGTTTACGTTTTTTTACATCAGGAGTGTTTCTCTCCTGTTATATTGATTTGTTGTTTTTGTTTCTTTACACTACTTTATTTTCTGCTGTTTTGTTTCGTTTCTGAGTGCCTAAATGTCACACAGCATAATGGTTTTTTGATTTTTGTGTTTAGATGTATTTTATTGACAGCTAAAGACGGACGAGTTTGTTGAAAACGTCTAGACGGAAATGAAGATGGGACACAAAGTGTCAAAATTCAATATTTGAGATTGTTGGATTTTTCTGTAAATAATCCTAGTGGCGCATTGGATTTAGATATACACCAGTTATAAGTTTTTTGGCAGTTAACTATGGCTATAAAACCGTCGATAACTGTACCTGCATAACTGTCACGGCTTAAACAGAGAAGAGGTGTAAAACTGGCTAAAAAAGTTTTTAGCATTTTGATTCTGTTAATAATAATTTTGTAAAAAATTCTGGATTAGTTCAGTTGTGATAGTTATACAGTTACGCAGTTACAGAGATCACGTAAGACCCGATTCGGTCTCTGACTGATTATATTTTAAATAGCGTGCGGTAAAACATATTCCTTGAAAACTATGAACACCATAATCACGATTATTTTTTGTATTTCTACTACATAAAAACATGTTTGTTCAACAACTATAATGCTAAAAGGAAAACAGGTACCTTAATTGTTGACGTTCGTCAAATAATTGTCCTAAATGCGAAAACATATGAAGAATTTAGCGTCTTGATGACCTGCTACAATCCGATCGCATCGAAACTGTTTTTCTTTTACAGAATTTTATAATGGCTATTTGTCTAGATTATTAGTCCTTCTGATTATAAGAAAGTCCTGTGATGTCTGAGGTTTTAACAATATTTGCATACTTGAATAAACAAATAAACATAAGAGATGACATTAAACGGTGAATGTGCTTTTCTATTCCAAGACGAGATATATGAAAGTCATGAAATATATAAAAAAAGGGGTATCAATTTTTTTGATCACTAAATCAATTAAAGAAAACATACAAGAAGAATATCTAGTAATTTAATAACAAATTCATTAGTTTAGTTTCAGCGTTATTGCAAATTCACTAGTGGACAGACAAGAAAAAGAATATAGAGAAAACATATACAAGAAGAAGTATGGATAGAAATATGTCAACAGTCGACGGTTTTTGAAATTCTGTTGCAAGCGGTTAAGTTTTTTGAAATGTTATTGGTTTTGTCAACGCACAAGAATGGCCACGTAACGAATGGCTAGTGAAACCCGATATCTTTAGTGCGAATATTCAGCAATGATTTACTGCGATATTCGGCCGGATAATCCGTTTGAGAGTTTAGCTGTGTTACTACCGGCCATAACTTAAAACGATTAGGTGTAGAATTCATATGCAAAGAGATAAACACAATTCAGAATGGCCAAAATTAAAAAATAAAGGATCCAGTAAAAAGTAATTGTTTTTACGAAAAATATAAGACGAAAATAAGTGCGGCGTTAGCAACAATGTAAAAAGGAATAATTCGGAATCCATAAAATCGAAAAACCAATCTTTAATTTCATTGACTTCGTCATAATAAGAGATTTGTTGACCCAGAATTATCTTAAAATCAGGGTTTTTAAGTATAAAACTGTAACTCCATCTTCTTTGAAGATACTGAGAGAATGCTAAAAACAAAATTTTTTATCGATAAATAGCAGCACACAAGCGAGACATAAAAAGTCTATGTTGCTAAGGCTGGTGAATACAAAAAATCTTTATAATATTATTTACTAATATTTGTATTTCTAAAATTTTCAACATAATTTTTTATTATTTATCATGGGCAAGAAAAACAAGAAGACTAAACCAACTGCAAAAAACATAAAAAAATTATTTTTTATAATAAAAGTTAAAATGAATCAACGGTCATTCGAACCGATCTAAGAAATTTTCTTCATCAACGCAAGAAGTTGTGTACATCTTTCTAAGAGGTTATGACCACCACTTTAGGACGTTGTATGCACCTTTGTTAGAAGTTTTGTGCGGTATTTTAACAGGAGTTGTGTCCTCCAGGAGGACACAACCTTAACTCAAATTTATGTTAAAAACAGCGATTTTGGGGTATAAAACTGTTACTCCCTCTTATTCGAAGATAGTGAGGGAGTTCCGCGAAAATATCATATTCGGACTCAGGATCAAAAGTCGAATTGTGTGTATTTCAAAACTTTTACTTCATTTTCAGTTTTGGGTGAAAATCTTGTTAATTTTTCAACATAAAAATTGGGAAAACATTCATTTACTCCTACTTACAGCCAAAAATAAATGTTTCATGAGAAAAAAAATGTCATCCATTTTCTTTAAATTTCATTAGTATATTAAACTTTTATTTCAGTTTAGAACTAATGTTTTTTTTAGACTAGACGTCTCAGTATTGAGAGTTTCACTTTTTAGTACCTTTAGGTGCTACTCTGCCAAGGTTTTATTGCTCAAATGTTGAGTTCTGATCGAGAAAATTGGAAATTACGGGCAGAATTTCGACTTTGTCGCCTCAGATTTAGAAAAAATGATTTTTCTCAGCAACCAAAAGGAATTTTAAGTTTTGAAACTGAGCATCTAGCGAATCTAACCACGTGAAAATATTGACTCTACTACCACTAGGGAAAATCTGTTTACAAAATCGGGTGCCGAAAATACACGTAGAAAGGAAGACTTGAATCGCAATGGTACAGGACATTGAACTCAATAAAAGCAATTCCTATCCGACAGTTATCGATTTCTAGCACATTGCAACAACGAGGAATATATAAGACATTTATGTTAACATTCATATATCAAACAAATTCTTTTTAGTTGATTCCTAGCGTTCCATATGCATAATCTCATGCATTCAATCCGACAACCTCTAGAAATATAGTCTTCTCACAACGACACCTCCAACCAATCATACACTGCTCGCATTCACGAGTCGATAATTTAAACATTCTCTCCCATTATTTGGTTGTATCGCTCAGGAGATATGTTAGTGTTACTATTTTTATCCGTATCCAGATATATCGTTCTGTCCATGCACAGAAAATATAGCTTACATGCATCATTGTAAGGCTTTGTATATCAGACGGATATGTATGACGCTAACGTTGTGAAGATCCATACCTATCTCATAGTTTGGACAGGTAAGGATACACGATTTTTCAATATTGAATGAACATGCCGATAAAAACATCAGAATACCGAGTCATCTAGTTAAACATATCAGACCCATATTCTTAGCCATTGGATTAGAGAATTATGATAACCGTCAGTTTTCAAACAGTTTTTAATTCCACCAGTGCAAAAGATAATTGAACCAGCACGTTTAGGTTTTCTCCTCACTTGGCATCTCAGACTGACATGTTTCATGAAAAAAGCTGTGCACTCTCTCTCAAAGCATCGAAATTCCTTGACAGCATACTTTTGTTAATTCCACATGATTTTTATGGAGAGATCGTGATCACCGCACTAAAATAACTTAGTACTGTGATTATTATTATTGTAAATCTTATATATAACAGACAATTATTAGTTTTGTTGATCTCAAAAAGCTTCCATAAAATTCGCGCTCATTAATAACCCGGATCCTTCTCGGCAACTGTCGAGACTTAATTAGGCCAGATGATGATGGAACATAAATAACATAAGTGTAATAATTATTAGATGCATAATGAATAACTTAGCTGAAATTATGTAGATAGAGTTAAATACGATCGAACGCGCAAATAGAGGTTCTTTACATATGTATAAATCGACCTTAGATTTTCAAGTT
>CAJNOQ010008635.1:0-11002 GCA_905250885.1 Didymodactylos carnosus | reverse complement strand
AAAAGGTTTCGTAGTCGAAGTACGAAACCAAAAAGGGTTTCATACGAAACTTAAAACGGTTTAGAAATGGTTGCACTTCTCTATACCCTTTTAAGTTTCGTAATAAACCTTTTTTTTTTAGAGAGTATGACTATAACTGGCGCAATAATAGCGTTAGATTTTTTTCATGTTGCTTTTGATGAGTCGGAAATAAATAACACTTCAAGATCACCGAATTTTTTTGATAATACTTGAGTAGTCTTCTGTTATTAGTTATGTTTATGTTCAAAAATATCTGCTGTTTCGAATGACGCTGAAATTGACTCTCTAATATCAGTAGTAGAAGAGATACAACAAAAGTAAAATTCATGGTTTATTTTTCCTCATCTTGGTAACCTGCAAAAATCTTGCACTTTTATAGTTTCTGTTTTATTTGTCTAAAACTATTAAAAAGGTACGAAAGAGTATCACGACATTTGATGAATAAAAGTAGTCTAAGTCGTTTGATTGTCTATAGATCGACGTAGGATTACTGCAGGAATAGCAGCAGATGTCATTTTCGTAATTCGTGAGTTTAAGTTAGTGTAATTGACTATATTCATCATGAAATTCTTTTAGTCATCTGAGAATGTTCTATCATAAGTTATAACTTTTTTAGCTGCACAATTCTTAATTTTTATTGAAAAGAGACGTTCACTTATTCATGATCGATGCATATTTGTTAATATATTTTAGTTTCTTTTATTCAAAAAAACGAACACCAAATTGTTCGTAAACGTCAATAACTCGCACATTGTAACGAAGGTGGAAAGAACGTGGCAGATATAGTCTGTCACAATGTTCCAATTGGGAAAGTAAAGAGAGTTGCAGAAGATTTTTCTGACACACTTATTCTATCTATATCAAGGTCTTCATTTTAGCATGCGTTTAAGACATAGAGAAGGTACTTGCTACACTGCAAGCGTTCCATTCATAAAAATCATTCAAAATTCTCGATGTGCGTTTATTGATAAATTTATGAAAAATTAGATAAACAATCGCCATCAAAATAACAAAATGATAATACTCAGTCTTAAGAGTATGTCAAAGAAAAGTATGATAATATAAACACTTCGTTTCTTCAATATGTTTTATGTTTGAAAAAAATACATTTTCAACTCTTGAGTGTAATATCTTATCCCTTCATAAAAATGAACATCTTTTCTCATCATTCGCATTCTCATTTATTAGAATAGTTGAAATCCAGATTGACTTGAAAACAACGAAATGGACGGATATTAATGAACACCTTCAATGTTAAATTATCTAATAATAGTTTGCTGTTTTTGATTCCTAGAATGTTCGTCCTCGTCCTCATCATTGTTATTATCTTCGATGAGTTCTTCGGCATCCTCTTCATACACATCTTCCATAGCCATTAACTCACTATCATCTTCGGCTCTATAATCCGATCGTAACATTCTCGGATGTAAATATTCATCTTCGTTATAATTTACTCGATATAAAAATAGTCCTTCAGGTTTCAATGTTATCGGGTATGGATTATTGAAATAATAATCAGGTGGACAATCAAAACGATTTAAAATATCTTGTATTGTCATTTTACCTTGAGCACACATTACCATTGCACCAGTTATTCGACGAATTAAACGATATAAAAATGATTCACCTTCGATTACTAAATTATAAACAGTCATTTTCGAATGAAGTGTAGAGTCAATTGGTGATGGTAGTAACGATTCTCCTTTTAATAATTTTAATTTTAATGTTTTAACTGGACAACGTTTTTCTATGTCCATTGCTTCTCGACCGAGAACAGTTGTAAATGCTGCAAAATTATGTTGACCTTGAAATACTTCCATAGCTTCTTTGAATCGATCTAAAATCAAAACATAATAAAAATAATTTCATTTTATATTAACAAGGTTTATTGCTTACCTAAATTGAATGGTGGTTCAACATATGTTAAATAGTGATAATCAAATAAATTGCATTGAGCAGGAGTTAATGAACGTAATAGATAACGATTCTTTTTTCTTAAAAATGGTATTTCCATATTGGCCTGAGTAAATTCTGTTTCATCTAATATTCCAAGTCGATAGATGTATGTTCGTGATAAACAATGTCGTCGTAAATGAAATTGTGGTGATAATTCATGAATACGATCAACATGTATTAATTCCTTATTTTTATGTAAATGGTCATTAATTGGTTTAATTAATGTACTTGGATTTTGAAGTTTGAGATCACGATGAACCCAATGAAAAATGGCTGTGTTATGAAGAGCATGAACACCGGCATCTGTTCGAGATGAAACGCCCATGCGTACAGCATATTGTGGTTGATAGGCATTTAGAGCATCTTGTAATGTTTTTTGAACACTTCGAGTATAGCGTTGTAACTGAACACCATTGTAACACTGACCAGAGTAACTAAAATGTATCATATAACGAGGAAGAGTTACTGCTTGAGACCATGGCATCTATAAGAGAAAAATAAAATGAAATAAATCACATCTGTGATTAAAAAGATGCATCAAGCTCAGTAAAGTAAATAGGTATAACTATGATTTTCTGTTTCTCTCAAATTACAGTAGATACATTCATCAAAACAAACACTGATAAAGTATCAAGTTTCTAATCGATAAAACCTCAAGAAATATTACATACTTTTATTAACAACATAAAAACATTTAACAAAATTCTCTCATGTAATAAATAGCCATTAAGCATTTATTTTTCCCATTGAGTTGGACGAACGGATATTATTACATCAGATAAATAAATCATTTTTCTTTCTCTAACTTAAAGCCAAAGAAATAGACATCAACGTTTAATTAATGAAAATAACTAATGTTTATCTTTTTCAACGACAGTACAACTATTGTGTCTTGTGTATAAAAATACGTTGCTTTTCAACTAGTGTAGAATTTGAACGATTAACCTTGGTTAAATAATAATCAACTTGTGGTAATACATGATCATTACTATGTAAATGACCGTCTGATAATTTAGAAATATTCTTTAACGCTAATCTACAGTTTTCAAAACGTTCGATAGATCCACATTTAGCACTATGAACCAATACAACAGACACACATTTTCAAAAGTTCTGCGTAAGAGATTGAATGAATGAAGTAAATATTGAGGTGTTTACACATATAAGCAACCTGAGAGTTTACATTTTTAGTAATGATTTTTGATTGTCACAGATATGTTATCCCATATTGTACGTTGTTTTGTATAGTTTATTTAATTTTTATTTTTTAATTTCCAATATTTATTTCGCTGTTTCACATTTAAATTTGTTGTTGGTATTCCAATTTTTTGATTAGATTTTGTTGTAGATCAATTGGTATGCATAGTGGATGAAATGAGAGTTGTGACAAAATCATTACAATTATTTAGTAATTGACCAGTAGTCATTAAATTTAATATTTTTAAAGATGACTGAGTTACTAGTGGCGGCGACGAATAAATGGAGAATTTCAGTTGTAAATCATTCAAAAACCGATTCATCGCTTTTCTAAAATATAAAAGTACGCAATAGAACTTATAAAACTGCTTTGACATATATTTTGAGTCGTTTTAATGCGAGACTTCTGTATATTCCGCCAGATTTCAGATATATAGCACCGAATATCCGAAGTAAATTCTACGTAATTAATACAAGAAATATTTTAAATTATATTCTCAATTTTTGTCTGAACTTACTTTTCTTTCCATGCCATAAAATGTAAGACATAATTAACCCAAACTCGCTACAATGAAATGATACAGTGGCATGTTTAGCAGAGCTAAGATAATTTTCTCACATTGAAAAACTGTATGTTTTAAAATTGCATTAGTTTTTGATGAGATTAACAGCAAACGTAGTTTCAAAACATGTACTAAAATATTAATTATCTTATACTTTTCATCCGACACACGGCATCTGAAGTAACTAAGACGTCGAATGACTGTAGGATTCGTACTATTCACTTTCAAAAAACAGGAACAGGAGAGGATTTTTTCAATTCGAAAAACAGGAAAGTTAATAAATTTTTTTCAGAAATACAGGAAATAAACGCATGCAGAAAAATGACAAGTGAGATTTATCACAATTTGTTAAATAATATCCCGGTCTCAGTCACGTCAGAATCGGGATCGTCCCTAACAACAACATCATACTTCATTTTACTTTTCTTTACTCTTGATTGCTTCTTCTCTTTCATCTATTTTTACTTCTTTCGTTTAATACTTCGACATGAGCGTGTAGAATTTACACAGTCAGTCTTTATGGAGATATTCCGATTCTGAGTGTAAACGTCATTTATGTTAGTATTCACTTCTCTTGGTTGACTGAAAGATAAACGAAACTGAAGTAAGAATATTTGTCTAGCTGACTGATTGGATTCACGTGAGAGGCAGAGACCTTCTAACAGATTTTATCACAGTAAACAGTAAGATTGCAGAAAAACATCAAAATACAGGAATAACAGGAAATACAGGACAAATACGAAGCCTGTGACTGTTTTATTGCTCAAACACGAATCTTTGTAGATTCTTATTACTTTACAAACGCTAATTTATATCTCAACCAAAGTCGTCTCTTTGCTTTAATGTGCATCCGAGGAAGAACGACAATGTGATGGATTGTATGGCATGTAATACTTTATTTTCATAAAAAAAGAATTTTTCGTATTTTTTCTTTCTGCTGTTGTTTGTAATGAGCACAAAAACTGGAAAAAAAAGAACACCAAGAGAGAAAAAATTATATTACTAAAAAATACAAGAATGAGGTTTTGTTTTCCAAGTAGTACCGGGGCAAAATTTCTGTTAGAGGCAGAAGTGAAGAGCGGAAAAAAAGAACTGTACATCAGAAAAAGTACATATATAACAACAACATCAACAAACTATACACTACCCTTTTGAAGGCCGCCGCACACACACAAACACAGACAGACAAATACTTGCTCGAAAAAAGAGAACCCAGAAGAGACATAGACGTGTTTATAAATGACAACCATTCTATTCGCTTGGCTATACAGAGAAGAAAAGGAGTTTAGTATGCGTAAGAAAAAGAGTTGATCAACAAATAGAAACGAAAAAACATAAAAATAAAAAAATTTTAAATATATTACTTTTTTGTGTCTTCTCGTGTTAATTACTAATACTGATCTTAATAGACAAAAATGCATAGAGAGAGAAGATATTTATCTTTCCTCTAAGTTCAAACGTAAAAAAAATAAATATTTTCTGGTTTAACGTGAGAAGACAAAAAATGTGAAATGAAAAAACATGTTTTTCTTTACTTAGAGGAAGAGCTTGACCGTTTTATAATTAATTATTATCTAATTCTTTTTTCGATTGATCAAAATTGAAACTGTGATGGTGGCTGTTGAGGTTGTTGCTGTAGATTAATCTGACCATTTGTCGTTGACGTTACGTTCGGATTAGCAGATGATGATCCAAATTCGAATGGACGAGAGTCACCTTGCTAAAAATAAACAAATGGATTTTGTGCATTCAAATGGTTAGTATACAACACAAATTGATTAAGGCTTGCTGTTAAGTAGATAAATCCGATTACATTATCAGTGGAGTTACCGATCCTCTCGTTATACTCACAGATTTTTAGAACAACTTTGAACCTATCTTTCCCATCAACTGGTGCAAAAAACCACCAACTTTCATATAGAAACAAAAACGTTCTCGCCTAACTAAGATCAGAAAAAGACTAAGAAAATCCGAGAAGTACTGATTTCTTTCAAAAAAGAAATTGTTATTTAAACCTCTACATTGCTGTGTTAATGTGTATGCATGCCTATTTGTGAAGTTAACATACCGCAGTAACATTTTCTTCTTCATCAACACCAAAATATGTCTCGATAATATGAAATGCTTTTTGATATATTTCGATATTTTCATGACTTTGAAGATATTCAATTTTATCTAACCCTAAACAAGAAATGAATTGAATGATAAAAGTGTAACTAAACATAAGTTTCTCTAAATGCTAACCGTTCATATTTTTATTGCTCTGAGTCATAAAGAAGTCTTACAACATCTAGAGTGGTCGTATTATACTTGAGCAACAGTTTTTAAACTTACCAAAGCATTCTTCAATCATCATTGCATATGGATTTGGTCCAGCCGTTCTTTTAGCTTCAGCTGCACCTAATTTTAATATATTTTCTAAACCATTAAATGCCACTTGTATTATTTTTGCATCTGCAACACTTAATAATTCACATAACGGTGGAATTGCACCTTGATCAATAATATATCTAAAAAACAACAAGTTAATTACTCAAAGTATCAAAACTTATCATACTGCCGTCTAATACTTGATTTGTTGTGGTGTACCACCTGATGTTGCATTAGTGACGGCCCAAGCTGCTTCTTTTCTGGTTTTATGATCACCATGTTTTAAAATATTAATTAATGAAGGAAATATACCGGCATTAATAACAGCCTATAAACAAGTAGAACTAAATATAGATGCATATTTTGTTACTACTATATATAATCTTACTTGAATTTGATTTTGAACACCGGCTGTTATATTTGATAATGTCCAACATGCTTCTTTTTTGATCGATTCTTTTTGACTTTGTAATAATGTAAGTAAATGCTGTAAAACACCAGCATCCAAGACAAGCTAATCGAAAAAAAGATTAAAAAATACAAAATAATCTCTTCAAACAAGAGCAGAAAAGTATGATCTATTGAATGTACAGACTAATACTAAACATCGTCTGTCTTCTAGTAAGAGTACAATTCCCGATTCAAAACTTATTTTCACAAATGTAAAACATGATATTAGTTTTCATTAAATGAATTTTTTAAAAGACATACCTGAGTTTGCGTATCATCGCCAGTGACTATATTTCCAACAGCACGTAACGCCGAAGATTGAACATTTAATATTGGATGTCTAGAGAGAAATAACATCTTACAGGATAAAAGTAATGTTTTAAGTTTTAATAAAAGTTTTCTACATACGCTAATAATTCGACAAGTCTTGTTGTTACACCAGCTTGTATAACAGCTTGTATTTTTTCATTTGGACCATCAGATAAATAAGATATTGCCCAACACGTATCCGCAAGTACATCACTGTCCAAATTATAGAGTAAACGACTCAGCACAGGCAAAGCTTGTGCAACCTAGAAAGAGAAAAGGAGAATCAGCAAAACAAAATATGATCTCCTTTTAATGCAAACACCTACTTTATTAAAATCAACAGCTGGATTTTTTCCACGACATAAATTCGATAAACACCACACAGCATTTCTTACCATTGTTAAACGTGTATTCCGAGCAAATATGCTAGAAAAAGTGAAGCATTTATAGTCATAAAGAAATATATTTTGTTTATAATAAGATAATATCAAGACTCAGTGTATAGTTGATAAGAACGCTTAATCCTACATGAAATCATTTAAACTTACTTTAATAAAGGATGAAGAACGCCTGTATCAAGAACATAATCACGACATTCGGGACTATCACCAGCAATGTTACCAAGTGCCCAAACAGCCTATTAAAAGAAAAAAATAAATTAACTTTATAAGTGGAAAAAGAATGAGGTCTGACGCTTACTTGTTCTTGAACATCTTCATTTTGACTACTCAATAATTGAACAAACACCGGTACAGCACCAGCATCAATAACATATTTTGTCTGCATTGAATTACCTGATGCGATATTTGTCAAAGCCCACGCAGCTTCAAACTAAATTTATATAATACTTTCGATAAATTTAAATCGGATCTGAAAAAAGAATACAAACCTGTATTTGAAAATGTTGAAACTTCAATAGTTCAACAAATCGAGGAACAATGCCTGCTGTTATCACTTCATCAATAGGTGGATTTGGTTCTATAATGAAAAAGCTAATAAGTTTCATTGGTATTTTGTCTTCAACTTTATTTTGTTAGTGAGAAGACATACAAAACCACTCATTCAAGAGGAGAGCATGAGCAAACAACGCCCAGTTATTGTACAAAAGACTAATATCCTACTTACCTTTTGATAAAAGTTTTCTAAAACGTACTGTTGCATCTAACATTTGTTGTGAATCATCGCCGTATAATGCAGCAATCATCTGACTTGTTATTACCTAAACAGAAAGTATTTCTAACTTCTTTTATTTTCTAAAATTAGAGAAAAACATACTGGTTCACTTATTCCAGGTTGTCTTGTTCCATCATTTGCTACACCAAAACTATCTGCTGCTCCATCAGCAACATCATCATTACCACCTAAATTTCTTCTTTTGAAATGCTATTGGGTAACAGAGAGAAAAAAAACATTAGATGTTTTTCACCAAACAACATTTTGCTTACCTGTGCTTCTCGATTTTTTTTACGTAACATTATATTCAAGCCCTCACGACGCTTACGTAATTCTTCTTGATCCAAGCCACGATGTTTGTAATTTTTTGAACGCTGATCGTTAGAACTCATTGTTGAATAGTTATTTTAAAATTAATAAAATGATACAAGTAGATCTAAAATAACAAATGTAACTGGTCATACATCCATAATTGCAGAAACAAAGAAAGAGTACGATATTCCAAAACGATCTTTATGTACAAGTTTTGTGCTTGTTAAGTCAAAAAAGAACAATGTCGACCAATTCTTTTGTACAAGGCGAAAGAACAAAATTTCGCAAACAAATCTCTTGACATTTTAGTTCTACTAGAAATAAAAACAAAAAATCAGGTATATTAGTAATGAAAAAAGAATGTATTAACAAAAACAAAGAAAAATATTTATGTTCACACAGAAGAATATGCCTGTTGTTGAGCGATAGAGATATATTTGTTCGGCATCGTCCACGTTGTTTCGCCAGTTTTGTCGTGCCAATAATAAGGTTGTCCACCATCTGTTTTTGTTTCATACCACGTTCCATCGTTCACTGGTACTTCCTCTATTGCGGGTTCTTCTTCAACTATTTTGGTCTCGTCTTCTTTATGTTGAGTTCCACTAGCCGCCTCGGCACTTGAAATAAATGTAGGTTTAGGCGTTGGTGTCTTTAGGACAAATTTCGGTTTTTTACATGTTATACGTACGGGTTCATTTAGTGGACGTTTTAATTTTGATGGTAAATTTGGTTGTAATCCATCTTGTTGTTGTTGTAAGTGTTTATAAATCTGATCCGTATCAACACCATATTGTGAGGCAGCATGTGGATTTTTAGCAACATCTTTTTGAAATGACACTAATGCTGCTTGTTCAATTTTAGCTATTGTTAAAGTATGTTTTTTATCATCTTTTTCTTTTTGTAAACTTGTTTTTCTTATTAATTCAATTCTTAATTTAACGTTTTCTTTATGTTTATTTCCTTTTTCATGGAATTCGACACTAATTTTGTTATCAGCCAACCAACATTTACAAAATTTACAATAATGACGTGGATTTGATTTCCAATAGTCAGCCATTAAAAACAGATATAACACATACGATATAGAATAATAAACAAACAAAGGAAGTTATCTGCACCTAATACAGGATGGAGAAATTACGCGATCTTTCTTAATAACAAGAAATATATGAGAGCAGTTCACTAGAAGACAATACGGTGAAATCCGAAATGAAAAAAAGTTTTTTTTGATTGATATAGTTCGACGTCCGCTTTTTATCATTTCGTACCCATCAGAGAGAGTTTAGCGTAGAGAACAAACGCATAAATTTCATTGGACTGGAAATAGAACGGACAATTTACGAGAGCAAAAGCTTTATTTTCTATCCTAACATTATATAACCTTGTTAACAATATATTTCCTACTTTCTATCCAACATTGAATATGTATTCAGACTTTCAAAAGATAGCGCTACTGTAGGCGTCTTCAGAAGTAGGAATCTGTTCTCAGCACAGCTAAGGTTTCATTTCTTGGCTCAGAATGAGTGAATTTTCGGGATTTTCTACGGTGTGTGTTCATAGGAAATTGCCCACTCTATGGTGATTAAGATAAGTCAGCAAAAAAACGCCAGGAGCAAATCACTACAGTCAATGCAAAAACAAGCGACGAAAAGTTACTTTTTATGTTTACGCAGGTCATTTGACATTCTTTCAGATTTTTTTCTATGTAAGCTAAGATTTCCTTTTTTCGCAAAAACTACCGGTAAGATTCAATAACCTTCGTAAACTTCAATCATTACACCTGGCATCTAAATATTTCAACTTCATCTAAAACTTTTTGAATAATCTAGTGAATCTACCTAAGATTTTCCAAATTTTCTTAGAAAAGCCAATTTCCTTTACTGATTTATTTTTACTTCAGCTCGTGATTAGGAAGAAGTTTTAGGAGGCAAGCCTCCCTTTACCAACGACTAAGTTTAGTTTGAAGTTAGAATGCCGGAGGACTGCTTCTTGCGTCATTCGAACATGCTAGACATTAAAGTCGCTTTTATTTGACCAGAAATAAAGATAGTTATGAGTTAAGTGTACGCTTTACAAACTAAGTGATCTTTTCCAAAGTACCCATGTAAAAATTTTATGTCTCAAACGCGTTTGTGCGTTGCTGACAGATGTGTATGAATGCGTTCAGAATGAAACATCTGGATGTGTCGAAACGCGCCTGGACCGCATTTTTAACGAGATGTGTTTTGGTGCGTTCGGATGTTTCATTTTGAACGCATTCTACACACATTCACATGGGCAGGCCTTCAGTCAATATTTTCGCGAATGTCAGTCGCAGAAGAGTTTGGATGAAAATATACAACAACAAAGTAAGATCTTTCCAGCTTCCATTATGAAAAAGCTTTTGTGTACAAGTCGGATAAGGATTCTCTTTATATCAATCATTTAATATTTCATCAAGTTTCTTGCCTTGAATTTGGTGATCAGAGTTAGTAAGTGGGCTACTTTTTCAGATGATGATCACACCAATAGATGAAAATATAGCACTACTATCCATTTCAAAATAGAAGATGAGTGAACAAAACGCTTATAACTCCGGAACGAAAAGATCTAGAGACCAGCGGTTTTCAGTTTCTGAAACTAGACACTGGGGCACGTAGATCTGTGAAAAA
>CAJNOQ010008634.1:0-11005 GCA_905250885.1 Didymodactylos carnosus | reverse complement strand
CTCTCATTAGAAAAGCAACAATTTCCAACTGCATGGAAACTTGGCTATATTCTTCCGTTGTATAAATCAGGTGATATTCATCTGTCAACAAATTACAGACCTATTACTCTACTTTCTGCGGTTTCGAAAGTTTTTGAGCGACTCATCTTTAATCGTATTTTTCAATTTTTACTCACTAATCAACTTATAAATATAAATCAATCAGGTTTTTTGCCCAAACGGATGAAAAGCCTTTACTTATTTTAATGTGAAAGAACAGGACAGAAGCTGAATGAACACTTCTTTCATTTGTGTATTTTTTGTGTACTTCTTTTATGTTGTCTTACCCTACACCGAAAGGTAATGGGTCTAACTAACAGGCAAGTCAAGTAATGAATTAAAGCACGACTTTAGAAGTTCTGTTCGGCAAAAAACGGGTTTCCTTAAGACCGGGAATCGGCTTAAAGGCTTTTTATCATTTTGTAATGACTGTTTGTACTTATTCTGGTATTTTTGGGCACGCTGAGCAATTCTGTTGACTTCGAATTCTACATTTCTCTTTCCTTCCGGTTGAAGACTCTCAACACTTTTGACTATAAATGTTTTGGGAAAATTATGGCAAAATGAATTGAAGGAATGCTTAAAACAGAAGAATGATGGCGATTCTGAAAGCTAACGACCGGTATTGCAAAATTAAGAACAAAAAAGTCACTTCATTCTTGACGAAAAAAGCTTGATTTAACAATCAAACGAGCAGGCATTTGATCCTTTCTAATATTTGATGCAGGTAATAACTTGAGCACGAAAATGTCAGAGTCGTCGATAACTACTGTATGACTGAACCAAGCCTATAATCCGATTAACCCCCAGTCTGACAGCGTAATTCACTTCAGTCTATGTAAGATTGATCCATACCTCGAGCACCTGTTCGCAAATAACATCATAATCTGAAGGGGTCGGGGCGGTTGCGAAAATCTAAAAAACGAATATGTATCAAAAAATGGATATATGAGTCCTAATTTTTAACCGAAAACTGTCAAAAAAGCCGGTGTTTTTAGACTATTTTTCGAGCTATTTTGAATTGTTGATGCTACTCTACAGGTAGTAGTAGATTTATATAGCTAATAGGCGTCTCGGGCGAGACCAGAAAATGTATCTTGACGGGCGACATTTTCAGATTCCTCCCCTTCCACCGCTATGAAAATTTTTCGCTTCGTCTTGTGGTGGGGCCGAGACAGCTTTATTATCATAATCGTCTCTTCTTGATCCCGCTATGGTAGATTTGTAAAAAAACTTCACCAAAATGGAAATACCGAGTGGTATCTTCTGGTAGAACGTATTTTCGCTTAATTCCTTTGAGACTTACACTAAGGAAGGCGAAGGCTCTTCGATTATTTAATTTTTATTACAAAAGCTGAGCAAAAATACATTTTTTTAGAGAGTACTGGGTCGCACGGGACAAAAGGAAATGTCCTATCGTTACTCCCTCAAATCATAGCGGCCCGTCCCGTTGAACTACTGATAACCATCTTGACATAAAAACCAAAGCGATAGAAATCTGCAGCTAACTGTAGAGCAGCCAAGACTCCTTTACACATTTTTTGATACTCTTTCGAATGGTTTTACTAAAAAAACCAGCGCAAGCTGGCTAGCTTATAAATAAAAAAACGAAGACATGTCATTTTTGCGGGGTTCTCGATATGCTCATTTTGAAGTGCATATAAAATGGTCACTTTTTGTGCGCATCATGAAAACTTGTTCATAACCCAGATGCTTCAAATAGCTTTTAGAACATGTAGTATAAAGTATTTGTAAAAAAATGTCATGTTTGAATTTTTTCCCAGGTTTAATGCTCAGCGTCTTGTAATATGCTGTAAAAAATCAACTCTCCAGGCGTATAGCGGTTTCGAAAACTACAAAAACGTGGTGGCTTCATTTCTCGAAGAGCCTCTTTACATTGCGTGACTCATACTACTGTATCGACTATATCAGTAATTTAAAATCGAACGAAAATAAAGTTGTCTTAGTAGTTTCCTCTCAAGGATTTTCTCATGCTTCTGTAAACTTCTGCGACTAAGTGAAGAACTCTCAAAAATAGATTCAGTCTACATTCTTTGGGCTTCACTTGCAAGAAATGCTCAATTCTTCGAAATATTGACAAAATTATACGGCCTTTATACTGGCCTAGAACTGCTGCGTAACGACCTACTGCAGCTGCCGTACTTAGAAAAGAAACGCCGGGAGGACGATTTTATTATCACTTATATGCCTCGTTAGTATTCGACGATGATTCCAACATAGCTAGATGAATTGAAAGAAAGTTATTCGCAAGACACAGACAGAAAGGATCTTTATAAAACCAGATTTCCCCAAAAACCTTCTGGATTTTGGAAACCTCAAAGCTCTTTGAGGGTTCTCTCAGTCGATAACTTTAGATGCTGGCGAAATTTCTACCACATTTTTGTGAGAAGACGTAGGCAAAATAGAAAGAGAATAAGAACTGCATGTAAATGTTGCGAGTTTAAGTTCTCTTCTTATTTAGAACAAGCTTAGCATAAAGTTGTCATAGTAATCTCACCAGCGACTCAGGCTCCCGAGTGATATGGCTTTGAAAACGTTTCGAGATTTCGAAAATACAGGAGGTTTTCTAGAAAACCCGGTTCTCCATAGATCCTTTCGTTCGGTCTGAGGTCAGATTTTTTTCATGAATCTCTATAGATCTAATGAGACCTTTCATTTGAGTCCATAACGAAGGTTCTACGACATGTCCTAAGCGATCTGGAGGCTTTGCAAAATAGCTGTTCTTGCAGGAAAAGTTCGTTTCTGCTAACAGAGTATTTTTCCTATCGCTTTTCCCAACAGAGCCAGCGACCTCAGATTTTTGCCATTGGAAGCATCTAAAACTGAGTTCGAAAATGTGTCTCTTCTCACTGTGGAAGAAACTTTTGTGTAACGGTACACTGCGTGTGAAATCGTTGACCTACAGGTGAAACACTACCACTTGTATGACGCTCTTAAAATCAGTTCAGGCGAGACTGTTTCTTGAGTGGAAACTGTCTATCGTGGGCAGTTAATGAAAACTGAAGAATTCGGCTACTAAAGAAACCAAAAAATCCAAAAACCTAGACACCTAGAGACGTGTGAAACATTTTCCCGTGGGAAAATGCGAGAAAGAGACCTAGAATTCATGTGCAAGGTAAAAGTGTAATTTTGTTTTCATGAAAAGGGAAATTCTCCATGACATCGTTTGTTTTCAGTGATATATAATTTTGGCAGAAACCCAGTGCTTTCTCACAGTGTTCCGTTGCTCTTGCTCAGTCTTCCATTTTTATATAAATTGAGCCAAGTTCATTAAGTATATATGCTCGATCTTTTAGATTTTCAGCTGCTATCGTGTTATTTTGAAGTGCTAGTAGGTAAAACTTCTCAGTTTTTTGATAATTATTCATCTCACACATCAGTTTTGCCAAGCTTATAAGTAGATACGGCGCTTTTATACAGTCTTTTATGTGTTCTATCAAGAACCTTAATTCACGATCTTCTTCATCAGTAAGTTCCAGTTGTACAAGCGCCCACTGAATCCTGACTCACGGAGAAAATACGAAAAACAGTTCTCATTGTAAAAAGGATCTCGCGCCGGACGGTGAGATGAAAATGATGGCGGAGGAAGAAAAGGATGGTGAAGTAAACAGTCCAGAAAATGAAGCATTATTTTACTTCGAAGAAGCATTAAAATTTGAAATGAAGTCAAGCACTCCAAATCAAAGCAAAATTGGTACTCTTTATAAGAATATTGGCTTGATCTACAGGAAACAAAAGATTACCAGACGTTTGGGCGCAACGACATTTGGGCGCATGTAGGACAAAAGCATTTAGTAAGAGTGCATTTGTTGCAGTATGATTCATAACGATAACATATCCTTTAAACAAACTCGGTACGGTGTGAGAGCTTTTTCCAAACTACTCATATCCAACTGTAATCACGGTTTGTTTAATCATCACCGATACTCACACTCACACTCACCCGCACTCGCATTGGGCCTTAGGACTTCAACTATCGTTGCGCCCAAATGTCGTGTAATACATTGTGCGCCTAAATATCGGTATACCGAAACAACAGCGTCATCTGGAATCATTAGAACTTTTTAAAAAATGTCTCATAGCACAACTTAAAGTTCTGCCATCAGATCATCCGTTTCTGACTCCAGCCTACAATAATTTATCGGTTGCTTACTGCAAAATAGAAGATTTTGAAAAATCAATGGATTGTTGTAGTAAAACACTCCAGCTACAACGGAATCTCGTACCGAATCACAGAGACTTTGACACAACCTACTTCAATTTGGCCTATATACTAAGTAAACAATACAAACTAAAACAATCATCAGAATATATCAAGAAAGCCTATGCAATTTGGAGGATATATTGTGCGTTTTCAAGTTGAACTTTCGGCCTAAGAAGGCTTTTAAAATCAAAGACTGACTTTTGCACTTTTTACCTAGAACTTTTAGCATTTTTCGAAGGAAAGTATATTTTTCTAAAAAAAAATTGAAACGTGAGATGGGATCTGCGTTTTCTGCGATAAAAGTTGAGCTCGATGGGGATATTTTTTCAAGGAGTCATAACGTGACTGGATGAAAACTAGAGTTTATTAGAAAAACCATAAAAGCAAGGCCCAGTTGTACGAGAAAGCGCATCATTTTGCGGAAAAAAGTCGTTTCTATATTTCAACACTTGTTTGTGGGGTAGGTTAGTTTTGCTTAATACATTTTTTATATTATTTTTATATACAGAATCTCTGCTTAAAAGCTAATTTAACAAGTTAGCTTAGATATATATAACTGCTAAACTGTAAAACTGCTACAGTTAAAACTGGTACATTTGACAATCGAAACTGATCATAACTGTCAGAAAAAATTTATACGAGAGATAGAATATCGAAGAAGAAAATCTATGTATTTTTACTCAAGATATTGTGTCATGTTCTTTTATGGGTTTTCTAATAAACTCTAGTTTTCATCAGTCACATTATAACTCCTTGAAAAAATATCCCCATCGAGTTAATGTTGTGTTGATTGTTGCGATGTTATGTTACACTTAGTCGGTGACTTTTTACTTTTAATCGCGACTTATCAATGTTTTATCGAGACTGATCAACGCTATTTTGCGACTTGTTTTCTCTTATTGTGATAGAATGTTGAATAAACTAAAGCTGAGCAAGTAGAATCAGAAAAGTACAAATGAAGATAACGACTGTGTCACAGAATGATATATCTGTTCAGATACCAGCCGTGCTGCTGAATGATTGTTCTTCATTTGATTTATTATTAGAATGTAATAATATTTCAGCTGATTTTTCATTAATTGAAGCACAATAAAAACCTAGTGAAATATCTGGCAATTTAGCTGAACTTCTGCTTAAAAAATATATTTTCAACAGCTAAACGTTTGGACGTTTACTAACGTCTTCATCAGTAGCATAAAAATTATTTAAAAAGGTTATTCAATGAAATAAATAAACTTTGACTAGAGGTAATGTCACAAATATGTAGCTATATGTTGCATATACCCTAGTAGCATTCTCGCTTCATTTCGCACCAAGAATGGAACTACATCTTTCCCGCGATCTTAACAAGAAATTCGAAATTTTTAGAATGATCATTACCATGATCGCACCTAATCTTGATATTTTTCCCGTGTAACGAAAAGTTCTTGATCTGAAATATGAGATAAATAGAGCACTTTAGACGATGTCCAACGCCGACTGCAATGATCTTTTGCCTATAAATACTATATAGTGTCCTACCATCTATGAAAATCTCTTGAATGCAGCAATGTTCCGTTTTTTCGGTTTGAGAACCGAAACGGGTGCATTGCACTACTAAATTTGCGAAAAGTATACACCTTTTCCTTAGCAGTGATAAAGACTAGGTTATTTCAATCAAAGCGTTTGAAAAACAAAAGCCTAAATTTGTTTATGAAGCCAAGGTATCATTGTAAATTAAAAAATTCATCTAATTTTGTGCCGATAAGTGAAATTTTTGAAAATAGTTTTGTTTAGATGATTGTATCGAAAAACTTATCATATTATATTTGGTTCATTAGTATTTTTTTATAGTGTGTAGTTTTATTCAGATCATTTGATAAGACAGCAGAATATACAGCGTCAGTTTACGTGACGACATTACCGCGAAAACTCGTTTATTGGAAAAAAAGAGTAAATGAGCCTGGTTTTGTATTTTGTATATTATGTCGCGGGGTGTGTGGAGGACATTGTGAGAGTGAGTTCGGAAAAGTAGTTTCACACAAAACATATTTTCATGATGCGCAGCTAGATATCTGTGACTGTGTCAGATAATGACTAGTCACCATGTACACTACAGTTACGTTTGAAAACATAATGTACAAATTACAAAACCGGCCTCATTTATTCGTCTTTTCCAGTAAACAAGTGCTCGCGGTAATGTCGTTCTTTGTATTCGCGGTACTGTCGTCCGCGGTAATGTCGCTATATCTCAGTTTATGCTGACAGAGAAGAGACAGGATCTGAAAACAATTAGTATGTAATCTGTTCGAAATTATTTTTGTGACGTTATCACTTATAGAAAAGGTTTAGTATCCTTATATTAATCTTTCATTAGTGAAGAATTTGCATGATAAACAAGAATCTCCAGTCAAACGAGCCGTTGGTTTCTAGTGGTGCAGGCATGATAACAGGATTTCTTTGAGTCTCAGGACTAGTATCTGCTAACTTAGCTTGGCGTTGAAATACTATGGAACATACGGAACCGATCACGCTGAATCTAGTGGCAATGTTTGTTTTTCGGAAAAAACTCAAAAAACCTACCGAGTTCTAGAAAAATTGTAGTTTTCACCTAATATTAAAAAGTTTACAACTCTCTTAAAAAGCATCAGATGGACTTCAGATTCTGAAGACGATCGGGGCAATTCTGAAGTTCAGAATAAGATTAGCCGCTAAACATGATTGTAAAATCGAAAAAATCAAAAACAGTATTTTTCAAAAGTGTTCAAAGTTTTTTTAGATACTCTTTCGAAAAATCCAGAAAAACAATTTAGACACCTAAAACTTCTAACTAATAATGCAATTCACCAGCCAAGCGGACATTTCTATCCTAGCAGTTTTTCGTATCAGACTTTGCGTGATACCGCCACAATCACACGCAGGTATATGACTCATAATTCATCTGAGGGCAACCAACTTTATAGTTAAAAAGACACTTTGCTCAAAATAAAAATTTGTTCTAGTCTATTCGTAAATATGTTTGGCCACGCTTTAGAAAAAATACCATATTAAATGTTGAGGTTTTCCATATACAATATTGTTCTGTTTTAGTATTCGTTCATTCGCTTCTTTTGCTTGATGATAAGACGATCATTTTCCAATTCAAACCGAATACATTTAACGAGATCATTCGCCAGTAACCCTCCGAACACTTCGTTCATCTGCTTCATATTTTTCACTTCAACAGTATTCACTTTAAACAATCGCTTAATATGAAAACTAGATGTGTAACTATTATTTATCATATGTACAAGTATTTGGCTCAATATAGGTATTTGTTCTTATTAGTGTTTTACTTAACATATAGTTCATTAAAATTTGTTCTACCAGCATACTGATACCATTCACTTGTTGCATACGCTTCCAAATAACTGCGCGTAAGTGGAGTGAATACAATACCAGCATATAATATATATCGAGGAAATTGATCGTGCAAATGGCGTGGAACTGTCGTCGGATTTTAATACAGACGGCATGTTACTATCGAATCGCGATTGCTGCGTATCACCAACAGACGTATTTTTTCATCGATAAATTTTGATTTTTCGATGTAACGAAACGATATTCATTTGGTTCGACGAAAGTAGATTGTTCTATCATCACCGAGCGGTGTATCATCGATACTTATGATAACATGGTTTTTTCTCAGAACACGCCGGGTCAATTTCATTTACATGAATACCATGTTTCAAATGCCAGAGTATTCACGAACGCTCTTATTTTCCATTGGTGTCCAATCGAATGCAAGGTGAGAGAATCCGGTATAACAGGAATGTTTCAATATCATCAAGAAAATGGAAAACGATTGGGGTAGGAATAATATAACCAATTTTTGACTTCGTAGAATATCTAGATTATGGGGAAAATCGAGTGCAGAATAACTAGACTATATTACAAAGCCAGAACCTCCCAGACAGTGATTAAGTGAGGTACTATTGCATAGATTATATCCATTACCTGTATAACTCTTCTAGGCGAAAGGACACGAAAGAGTCTTACATAAGCACCGTTGAGCAAACAGGACTCTTCTAGTGCTAATTTGTACGCGAGACGGAAAGTGTTAAGAGTGTTCATATGTCAGAACATTCCGAAGGTTCTCTTTCTCTCTTTCTCATAACCATTTCTTTTGTCGTCATTATTCTTGCGTCATTAGTTTGTTTACGTATACTTTTGTCATGGTGCATTCTATATAGAGTGTTTTTGAGTTTAGACGGAGTAAGTTTTTTAGTGTTTTTGTTTGCCTATGTTATTTTGTGAGTAAAATAAAATAAGATATAACAAAAGCTTAAGCTGACAAACTTCTTCGTACAAAAACTAGTTATGAGTACAATTCAAAAAACAATGAATTGTGGTTCTCTAGGAGGCAGTGCACGATAGAAACGTACTTTTTCAGCATAGCGTGCTCAATGAACTTCGACAAATGTTTCTCAAATTTTCAGAGCAGATAGAGAAATGTGTCCTGAACATCTTTGTCTCTTGACTTTTTTCCAAAGTGCTTTCCCTCGATGCTAGAGCGCTTGCAGAAAAGGTCGTAAAATACGGACCTTCGATTTTCCATTGAACATTTTGCTTATACTATAATTCCGTTAAATCAAATGCTAATGAACTTAAACTTTTACCAGAGCTGTCTTGCTATGAGTACTATCTATGATAAAAATTTGAACTTGTTTGGGTTAAGCGTTCTTCAGAAATAGTTTATTCTTTAGGCATAGACAAAACGTCATCGGTCGTTTTGCAAAGAGGTTTTTGCAACCGAAGATGGTCCGTTTGAAGGGCTCTCTACAGAGTATTACCTTGAATTGTCGTCGAATTTTTGGGGAAATGATGGAAACACTCGAGGGCCTCTTGTCAAAACTGGTCAGCGCATCTCGGAAAAACCTGAAAATTTTTCTTTTCAAATCCATTGAATTATAGGTCATTCGACGCAGAATAAAAGTCTGCGTCGCATGACGTATAAATGAAGATTTCGCAGTGCATAGGAAAGGATTATATAGCCGCGGCTTTAAGACGTGCTTTTGCAAGGAAAAACTAGTTTTGAAAAAATTTTAATGACTGGTTTTCCATCTGATCTTTGGAAAACCGGCTGGGACTGCCAGAAATGAAAGTAGCAATCTATTGATTATTTTACATAGACAGATAGTCTGAGTGTCTTCTACAGAATGAGATTCTAGCGACTTTTTACTTTTAATTGGTTTTTCAGGCGACACGATTCTTCCCGAACCACTAGGATCGGACTTTCTTCTGGTCCGACATTCTCAGAAACACAGAATAAACAGATAATCGGTGCTCCTGACTAACGTAATAACGTTCGATTTCCTATAAAAAATGAAATAAGTTCGATTTCTGATTTGGCAAAACCGCAAGTTTTTGTCCCTCTTCTAACAAAAGTTATTCAGAAAACAACTGACTACGTTGTATTTCGAAACGGATAGTAGTGTAGGTCACCATCCAGGTCAGGTAACGATCGTAACGCACTCTCATGGCAATAATGGAGAATTCGCAATCAATCCTTCCCTGACCTAGATGGTGACCTGGACTCGTCAGAAAATAATAGAGAATTCGCAAGCACACCATATACATCAAACGCATTATGATCATCCATTGCATACCGAAATAAATTCCAGCGAATACGAATTCATTTATTAAAAAATCAAATTCTCAGCGACTGTGTATTTTCCAAGCTATGATAAGGATCTAAGGAAATAGGGCAAATAAGGATTAAAGAAAATACGGAAAATAAGAAAATAGGATCTAAGGAAATAGTGGAATCAATGATTAAAGGATTTCAGTCAAGGCCGAACTTTAATAACAACTTATGTTATAAGTTCAAAGTGTTAGTTAACACAGAGCTGTTTTCTTACTATCCCTATTTTGGACATCTATGCTGTAATTAGTGATATCGGTGAAAAAATTATGTTTACCCAAAACTGAAGACTCCGGTAAGCAAATGGGCTGTAAATTATGAATCTTCACTGCATTTAGTATATAAAAAGTAAAAAAAAGGTTCGTAACTTGCGTTGGAGATTATTCATAAAAAAAAGAAAACTTCTTCCTAAGTGGTATTGTAAACGGCTACTTTCAGTAAAATGAGCGCCCTCTCCACATCCCAAGTCAAAACTCGTCCAAACTTTCCATTCGTATTCCATTTCTGGCAATAACGTACATCAAATACCCGCTTACGTTATTGCTCTCAAATGAAAGGCAAATTTAATCATGCACTTCAAACCTTAGAAGCTTCTAAAGCTATTCACTAACGGTATTAGCTATTCTTTTTAGTCTCATTTATTTATTCTTTACACAACAGAGAAATACAGTAGAAACACCATCAAAGAAATTAGCTTCTCTGATAAATTTCGACGTCAAATACACTTTTTCACTGATGGGTGAGCATAAAGTATCACACGATATTCGTCGTTTTCGTTTTCAATTACCCACAACCGAACATGTTCTGGCTTTACCCGTAGGTCAATATATTTATCTAACATCGCACATTAACGGTGATCTCCTTAAACGATCGTATACATCAAAAATATATTGAGCCAAATGAAATGAGCCAATATTTAGATGGATTAAAATAGAATAATGCTATTAAAGTGAAAGGTTTTCTCTGGTAATCTGATTCGCAAAAACAATGGCATATTTGACATACGTAAACGTAAATCCGAACTCTTTAAATCAAAACAAATTCACTATTTCGATGTGATTGCTGATGGAACAGGCATA
>CAJNOQ010008633.1:0-11007 GCA_905250885.1 Didymodactylos carnosus | reverse complement strand
AACCATACCATCCGAACCATCAAAAAACCACCTAAAAACTGTCTGAACGGTCTAAAAACGGCCAGTAAACTGCCTGTTAACTGGCAATTAACTGGGAGTTAACTGGCAGTTAACTTGGCAGTTTTCAATGTCCTGGGCATATCCTAACTTTCCTACCATACCGTACTCTAGGTCGAAAAACATCATGGAATTTCCACTATTTCTTGAAAAAACTCAAATGAATGAAATTTCCTTCACGAAGAACAACATACAATGATAAATCAAAAGTCCAACATGAAGAGTTTACAACGACTGTAATACTATAATCGAACTCCTGCAGTAACTTTCACAATCCCTTTCATACGCTAGCATTCTCGTGAAGTATCTATTGATGACATTCTGAGTTCCTTTTAGGGAAGAAGAATTCTTATATAAGAGACTAAAATTCTCGTGGTACTTCTGAAAACTGTAATAGTAAAATCTCGTGAAGAATACGTTCCACTTGAGACTGTGGCAGCTAAAAACTGCCTCACACAGAACAGTCTCACGCAGTTGAGACCGTCTTTAAAAGCTCTCTCAGTTAACAATTGTCGGAGTTAAAACCGTCTCATTTAAACTAGCGCAGTTAACAACTGTGGTAGTTGAAAACTGTCCCTGTTTAGACTGTCGCAGCTAGAAACTCTCCGAGTTAAAACTGTCGCAGTTAAAAACTCTCTCAGCTAAGAAGTGTCGCAGTTATCTAGGTTAAGAAATGTGGGAGTTAAAACGGTCTGAGTTAAAGCCGTCGCAGTTAAAACTCTCTCAGGTAATACTGTCGCAGTTAAAAGCGTCAAAAAGTAATAACAATCCTATGTAAAAGGTGTACGGGGGGTCGGTCTTTGATTTAAAAGGCTTCTAGGGCGGAAAGTTCAACTTGAAACAGCTGATAGAGTCTGCCACAGTATTAACTCCGACATTATTTAACTGCCACAGTTTCTAACTGCGACATTTTTAACTGAGACAGTTAAATTAAAACGAGTAGAAGAGAAATAAAAAGCTGTCTGAGTTCAAAATTGTCGAAGTTAAGAATTGTCCGACTTAAAACTGTCCGAATTAAAAATTATCTAACACACAACTGGCGTAGTTAAAAACTGTCGCAGTCAAAGACTATCGCAGTTAAAACTGCAGCAGTTAGAACTGTCGTAGTTAAGACTGTCGCAATTAAAAAGTGTCTCACTTAAAAACTTCCGCAGTTAAAGTATGGTACCTGAGAACTGTCGCAGTTAAGAGCTGCCTCAGTTAACTTTCTCAGCCTCAGCCAAAACTGTGGCAGTAAAAACTCTCGCAGTTAAAAACCGTCACAGCTAAAAACTGTGGCAGTAAAACCCGTCCCAGTCAAAATTGTGCCACTTGAAAACTGCCACAGTTAAAACTGTCGCATTTAATACTACATTAAAAAGTGTCGAAAAGTAATAGCAAGCCTATGTACAAGGTGTACGGAGGTCGGTCTTTGGTTTAAAAGGATTCTCGGGCGGAAAGTTCAACTTGAAAACGCTTAAGAAAAATTTAGAACCTGGTAGAGTCTGGAGTGTTGCCATATTCCAGGAATGTGCCGATGCTGTTGTGAATAATGTGTAACAGCATTGATAAAAATAATGTGTCGCAATCCGAATCTGGTATAGTATTTCTAAAACTGTCGAATTGTATGACACATAAGATACTTTAGTTTTTAGTGTGAAGCTTTGTTTTATTTCGTGTCAAAAACACTATTGTAAGAAAAAAATGGATTTATTAACAAAAGTCTTGTGATATTTCTTTATGTCGTTTGGATAAGATTATTAAATATATCAAGGTCATAAATCTATTTAAAATTAACAAATCATACATGCGTGAATGGCTGTATTTTTAAAGACGTATTTAGCATATTCTGGAAATGTTATTTTACAAAAGTTATTTTAGTTATTTTAGTCAAACTAATACATAACACAGAATAACATTTACTCTGATTGATCTTTTGGAAATATAGTTTCAAAAACAAAAAACATCTAACAAATATTGCGTATATGAGATAATGAGAAAGAAGATTACATAATAAAAAATTAAAATTTTCCAAATTGTCTTGTCTTTTGTAGATTTTATGATGTTGTTATATTCTATCTCAAAAAAATATATTTTCTGAAGCAGCTTTTCATCAATCCGGAGTATTGGGAGCATTTTCTTCTACATATAAGTAGATATATTATGAGTTTAACCCAAATATTGTTTTGAAAACGACTGTACCTATTATTCGTTTTGATAAAGATAGAAAACTCACTATTAATTTCTTTTCTTTAGAGAAAAAAGTCAAAAAGCTTTTGAATCTACCGGATTTTATGAAAAAACTCATTAGTATTTCTGCGAATGGGAACGTTTTTTGCACTGTACCTCCAAACGATATCGATATTGCAACGCTTTTCATTCATTCATTCACCCTTTTATTGGAGATATCAATATTTCTTACGTAAGTAAAGTTATTATCAAATAAATTCGTTGCATTATTAAAAAGATGGGAGGTCTATATGTAATGCGACTTATTAACTGACAATAAATTTCAGAATTTTATAGTAGTAGAATTGTGTGTAGTAAGTAGTAGACTTCGTGTGGAACGATGATAGATTCTCTAGTCTTTACTGACTAGTGCTCCTTGCATCACGCATCTTGGATATCATGTGCAATTGACCGTCTGGAAACACTAGCTTTCAAAGAATCTGCTTTTGTCTGCCGTATTCGTGATAATTAGGGTGATGAATTTTTTTTATGATATGTCATTTGTCTAACATAATGTCAAAAGTCTAACATAAACTGTGTAGTCAGCACAGTCATGCCTTGAAAAGGTACGTTTTTAGATTGCCTGTTGTGTTTTATAAATACTACACCACTATTTAACTGAATATAGACAAGCTGAAAATGCCATTTTGTACTCCTAGAAAATTGCTGCGGAGCTTGTTCTCAACCACGATTTAGATGGCTCAAAACGTAATTCTTGTGGTCAGGTCTTTGACCAATTTGAAGAAAAATGTTTCTTCTATCATCCTGACACGACCAAACAGGTGTAAAATAAAATTTCTACAATAGAGAGAGCGCGAAATTGAAACCTTCATTTAATCCAAGCAAGTTTTCAAGGAAAATGGGCAGTAGCTAGCTCTTCATCGTTTAATTCGACCAACTCTTCGTTTTGAGAGAAAGAACATAGTCGAAAACATAGCAGTATAGAAAAACGTGCAGCAGAGTGACTTGGCATCTTTGTGGCCAGACGGGGCACAATAATTAAAATTTCAATAGCTCATCATGAAATGTGTTCCATGTTTCAAAAATGGAACATAGAATAAAAGGTCTAAATGAAAAACCAAATGCATCATGTGAAGAATAGCCCATTCTTCCCATTGTTCTTTCATCCTTTCGTCTTCACTCCGTTTTCTTAACGTACGGTATACATCTATTGCTCTCTCTCATTGCGTACATGTTTAATCGCTCTTTCTTATTCTACATATCGCTTTTTGTTCATTTTAAATTTCAGTCCTCCAGTGTTCTCCCAAGTGAATAAAGCGAAACTTATTGAGAGGAAAAATGGGAAAGAAACAAGACCATCAGTCTATGCCATGCCGCGTGAACCATCAAACTGTATATGACTGTACATGAAACGCTGTGGAGATAAGTAGCCATGAAAGTGAACCACTTAGGTGATTTAACACCACCGACAACACACATTATATGAGATAATTAATAACTATTTAAAACAAATCGATGTTTGGACTCCACGTTAACAAATAATCATGAAGACAGCAGAAAATAGCAATAAAGGACCAAATTTAAAACAAAAAAGATGACATACCATCTTTATTCCATTGATAAAAGCTTGTGGGATGAAAATGTTTAAAAACATTTAGCTTTTGGAAAGACGGAAAAACCGGTGAAAATATTAAATCTAGATGAGGGGCCATTGAAAGGAAAGGGGTCACAAACGTTTTAGAATAATGTCGGCTAGAAGAAAGATGGAGCCACGCAGTTGTTATTCTCTACTTAGGCAGAGGATTGAGTTACTACTCAGCGCAAAAGGGCATAATTCAATATTTGAAATCTATTCTTTTACTTGATGCGACAGAGTATGGTAAGATCAACAGTAATCTAATCTTAATCACTAGCTGTGCTTGTAAATCATATAAAACAAAGGCTAAGGATAAGATCACTCTTAAAAAATGATATGATAATACATACTCGTTTTTCTTATATTGATATATCGCTCGAACTGAACGAATGTATGGGATGAAAAGTACTTAGGCTACAATGATCATTCCCTGTTCAAAATTTCCTTGCTGAGTCGATGCTGTTTGTTTGTGTTTTAGTCGGACTCCATGTACACCAGCTCCACAGCGTGAGTGAATGATTTGTTAGTTTCGCGGGCATGTGATTCAGATCAGATACTGAACAACAGCTCATCAGCAATCCTTCACCGTGGTACACACCTGTCTTCTAAACAAATGAACACGAGCAGTGCTCTCATCTTTCTCACAAAAAGTGCTTTTCAAGGATACTAAAATGTGTTGCTAAAATATTGTTGAATTCAGGAATGAGAAATAAACTAGAGGAATTAGTTTTGACATTTATATGTTATTTAAAGTCTTTTTATCGATCAACAGTTGCTTTTGAAAAGATTACTATTACCGATGAAGCGTTTGTTTCACATGACACCAAGTCCATGAGGTAAAATGTAGTATGTCCAAATATGTTATATAAGAGGAAACAATCCATGAAAGATGGCCTGAGTTAATTCATGGCTAGTGGATAAGGATGCTCCTTAACTTTGTGAAGATGAAAGGACTGACATGTACCACCCTAGACGATAGAAATAAGTTTTAATAGTATTCTATTCTTACACATATTAAATATAACAAGGTCTAGAATCTTTTACTGTCACCAACATCTTGTGAACATCATTTAAAACTCGTCATGTTTATGTTCATGCTTTTTTCTAATTTGAAAAGTCATGTAATAGTGCGTGTATAAATGAGAAAAGACTTTTAAGTGAGTAGAAAAACTCCCAGAAAGTCTAGTTAGGATTTTATATAGTTGCACAATCACATTCAGATAACTATAGACTCCTCTATAGTCATTTGCGAAGAAAAAGGTTCTATCATTATTGTATTTTTGGGTTTTGTTCCATTAAACGATTGCTCTACATTACCTCCATATATTTTATTTTATGTACCTTATCATGGTAATGAAACGTCTAGTTCAACAGTTTGTTATACTATCGAAGCGACAAGAACGCAATTTCTGGAATTAATCGCTAGTAGAGATCAATGAAGTCAAGTCCATAGTTTTACATTGTGGTCATCTCTTAGAAATATCATATTTGTGCCATAATACTGTTTCAAGATTATGCCTGAAATGTTATTTATGTAGTTTTGAGTAAAAAATAAACAACCAAGTAGGATCTATCTGCCTAATCACTTTGTTAGTTTAAACAGTTTATTAAGGAAGAGAAATTAGATTCTCTATAAAATTAATTACGTGATAAAAATCTCACAAGAATTCGTAAGCAAATCTTTTAGAATCTTTACTCTAAATAAATGTCAAGAACATCCAGTGCATCACTTGGAAGCAGGGTTCTGTACCTGATTTTCTTTACCAATAGAGTTTTCACAGTGTCTTCTATAAAGTGACGCACCACTTTATCGTTTGTGTATCAAAAGCTATTTTGAAAAGAGTTTTGTTCATTATATTTTGAAGTGAATAATAGTTATTACACCTGTGTCACTTATCTGCCTGCTCTTTTACTGCTCTTAGAGCAAAAAAACATTTTTCTATAGCTATTGGAAGTAATTCTTTATTTCTGCATAAGAACGTGATTTTATCATTGTTCAATGTCATCGATAGTATGTAAATGTTGACACTGTTTGTGACACACTTGTAGTAACAAAAAGGGCTGATTTCGGATGATTTTCTGAACAGAAATGATAAAAGAAAAGATAGGGACAAGAAAAACACAGTTTAAAATGTTCCATGTTGTCATATAAAACTGGTGTATTCCTACGAGAACTTATCCGACAGAAAAAAATGTTTTTATTTTATTGCTTGCTGTTCCATTTGACTTCCGCATCTTTCAATCTTTACGATTCCGATCCGTCACCTACTCGCGATTATTATGATTGCTTCTACTCTTACTTAAAATGGAAAGAGTCTATCAATATTCGTCCAAAAGTTTCATATTGCATTCGTCCAGAAACATCTAACAGTATTATCAATGACCAATGTTATGGAAAAATATATATGTTCGAACAAATGAAGTCTGAAAACATTACAGTTGACGACTTGTTTGTGTGGGATGCTACCATAGCTACAATAGATCAGTATCAACAATATCTTGAAGGAGATCACATATTAATTCCAAACAAATCATCCTTGTATTGCCGATGTATGTTTAACGGGCAGTTTGGATCAAGATGTCAGTACCAATTTGATCTTTTGGATCAACAATTTGACGAACAGGTTCTCAATTTTTTTCAATTAAAGAAAAGATACCCGCTAAACAAAGTGATTCCACACTTGAGCACTGAAAATCTAACATGCTATAATGATATTTTGTGCAATCATAGCGCATTATGTCTAGACTGGAAACAAGTATGTAATGGTGTAAATGATTGTGAAAATGGTGTAGACGAAATAAACTGTTGGCAGCTAGAGATGAATCAGTGTGTGGATAGTACACAATATCGATGCCGTAATGGAATGTGTATTGAGAGGCAATTTGCATTTGATGATATATACGACTGTCTTGACGGTAGTGATGAAATTGATGATGAAAAGAGAAAAATAAGATGTCAGCAGTATCCATTCGGAGAATGTGAAGAATTTAACTGTGGATGGATGACTTATCCAATTGATGACAATAGTGATTGTTTTATGAACTCTGTAAGCAGCTTTGTTCAAAGTCAACTATATACACGCAACCTTCATCTCTTTCCACTCCAACAACAACAAGTAAATAGAAAGGATACTTTTAATTTATTATGTTGGGAATATATGATTTGCAAACTCGATTTGGTAAACGTCATCAAAGTCAAATTTTGCTCTTTTCTCTGCTCACCCAGTGATCGTGATTGCTCATTGGCAATCAAAGAAAAATGTCCAACAAAATTCTTCTTTCCTATAAATAGAACTGTTGCATTTCCACCTTTATATTTTCTGTATAATACAAATAGTACAACTTGGAAATCTGGTTTTACGTTACCAGAATCTATTTGTGATGTCAAGGAATGTTACAAGTTAACTAATATGGGTTCTGCATACATAGAAAACTATCATAGTTTATTAAAAATTGTCATAACAGCTTTTTCAAGTATCAATATTAACGATATCTCATGTTTAAATTACTCTTTATTGTACTCATGTAGCTCTTCACTCCGTTGTTTGTCAAGACATCGACTAAATGACTTATATTCTGATTGTGTGTTTAATGATGATGAAATCGTCCAGCACGCAAGAACAATTCCAGTAGATCGATACAATTGTACAAACCGAAATGGTGATGAAATATCTGTTCCTCGTCAATTAGTACAGCACAATCGTTGCATTCCTCAGATTACTTGCACATCTAGCAACGATATCGGTTGTTACCTTCTACGAAATGGTTCTAGTACTCCATTAGCCTACTATTTATTCCAAGATTTTTGTAACGGTGTTGTGAATCGCAAACTGGTAACAGACGAAGCAGACTGCCAAGAATTTTCTTTGTCCTGCAGCTCAAGATCACGAGCATGCACTGGAATTTGGGACTGCAATAATGGATACGATGAGATTAATTGTGGCTCCCAAACATATTATTTGAACCAACATTGTGGTGAAGAAGAGCACTATTGTTTTCAATTCGACACATATGAACTAGGTTGTTTGCATGTTGATCGGGCAAATGATGGTCAAATTGATTGTATAGGAGCCAGTGACGAACGTTTTGTTTATTGCCCAAATAAGCATCCAGACGAGATAACACGTCGATTTCGGTGTTTAAGTGAGCCTCTATGTATTCGAGTAGAACAGGTCTGTGATGGAAATCAAGATTGTCCGTTGAATGATGATGAATTAATGTGCCCTTGGCGGATGAAATCCGAATGTCAGAATGGAACGTTTGCATGCAAAAATAGAACTTGTCTATCAGAATCTGAACGATGTAATAACCAAAATGAATGTCGAAACGGTGAAGATGAGTGGTTCTGTGATATGATTCGATACCGCCACTTTAAGCCCCAATTTAGACTTAGTACAGATTTTACACAATATCCAATTCGAGATGAAATGTCTAATGAAATGACCATTAAAAACTGGAGTAAATTAAAGCAGCGACGCTCTGTAAAGAGGGCTGATCTAAAACAAGATGAACTTTTTGACTACTACATAGCGTACTATTGCAATCATGGTGTGCTGGTAAGTAGCTGGGATACGAAAGGATTAGAATGCTTCTGCTCACCGGCTTATTTTGGACACCGTTGCCAGTTTCAAAGCCATCGGTTAACCGTTTACTTACAGGTGGAGATTGATAAACGTTTGCGACAGTCGGTTTTTAAACTATCTGTGTGTTTAATTTCTACGGATGATGAAGAACGCACAATTATGTGTGATTATGTTACTCATTTTGAATCTAATGAAAGAATATTCAAGCATATTATTTATTTAGTATATCCACGATCACACATCACTAGTAATTATTCTGTTCGTATTACCGCATATGCCACTACATTATCTACCGTCATGCTTCATTCAGCATGGTATTATAAAATTGCATTTTCATTCTTGCCTGTAAATCGTTTGACTGCTGTTATTAGAATTGAAAATACTACAGAACAATATAAGAATAATTGCATTTTATATAGAAATGATAACACAAGACACTACTGTTTTCATGCACCATTGTCGCCATTATTATGCGCAAATGATTCCCTTTTTGTTGATGGATACTGTGTCTGTCCTTTAAACAAGTGGGGAACTGGTTGTTATATTCGAAGCAATATATGTGAAAAAATGAACGATAGTTGTAAAAATGGTGGTATATGCTATCCATTAGTTGAGAGATTGAGTTATTTTTGTATCTGTGATGATCAACATTTTGGACAATTTTGCCAGTATAATCGATCCAAAGTAGCCATTAGTTTAATGAACAATCACTATTCAATATCTATTATGCCTTTTGTCATTGTTCATTTTTTAGAAATCGATGAAGCTCTAGGTGCATTGATAATCAAAGACAGATTATTATTTCATCGAGTTCCACTTTCCAGCATACTCATTTCTTTATTCAAACAAGAACGTCTGTCGACGTTTATCTACACTCAAATTTACTTTGATACCCGCACTGTGTACGGTGAATATCATTTAGTTAGTCTACTCAGACGAGTAAGATCTTTACAAACGAGCGTATTACCATCGAATCGTTGCCCGCACATACGTGAACTATTGAATCATACCGTCAACAACTTTCCTTATTTTAAACGTGTCAAATTTTATCAAAAAGCATGTTATGTGTGGGGTATAAAATGTTTCTATGATGAGCAATATATGTGCCTTTGTGACAATTTTGCACGGTATGATTGTTTCCGATTTGATCATGATGCAAGTGATTGCTCCAGTCTAGACTACTGCCTAAATGAAGGTCGATGTATCCAGCCGTTGCAAACTGATCTTACATTTGATTTTGGGTGTGTCTGTCCTGCTTGTTATTATGGCGAACTGTGTCAATTTACAACAGCTCAATATTCGTTGTCGTTAGATGCACTTGTTAGTTCAGAAATTCTTCTCGGAAAATCTCTCCATAATCTACCTACTTTGATCAAAATAACATTATCACTTGTAATGCTAATGGTGATTATCGGCTTAATGGCAAATTCATTGTCTATCATTTCGTTGTGCCAAAAAACTGGGCATGAGGTGGGCTGCGGCCTTTATTTATTAACTTTGTGTATAACAAGTCAGTTAGGTTTGCTTACATTTGGTGCACGTTTTATTCACCTACTTATCATGCAAACCAGTTCGCGAAAAAAAGCAGCAGCTTTTGATTACGTAAGCTGTATTTCACTCGAATTTCTTTTTTCAGTTACATCGTCGATTTTTGACTGGCTAACAGCATGCATTGCAATTGAGCGTGCTCTCGTCGCTGGCAAAGGTGTTCGATTCAACAAAAAACTTAGTAGAAAGCTATCCCAAATGCTTGTTATTATTGTGGTTGTATTGAATAGTGTGAGCCAAGTACATGAGCTGTTTTCGCGAGAGGTGATCGCTGATCCGCGATCAAGTGGCCATTCATGGTGTGTTATGAAATTCAGATATACATGGCTAGTAAAATATGAAATCATCACGAATATTTTACATCTCACTCTTCCATTTTTGATTAATCTTATATCGACCGTAATCTTTTTATTGTGTTTATCACTTAGAAAATCTCAATTGATGACAAATAATGGCTCGTATTACACAACATTGAAGCAACAAATCTTGTTATATCGAGCATTTGTCATAAGTCCCATAATTTTAGTTATTTTGGAATTACCACGACTTGTTCTTTTATTTGCATTTGCTTGTATCAAGTTTCCTTGGCAAAAATATGTGTATTTGTTGAGTTACTTCCTGTCAACAATGCCTCTGACTGGATCTCTCGTTATTTTTGTTCTACCCGCTCCCACATATCGAAACGAACTAAAACAATGGCTTGTTCGTTGTTTTCCTCGCACATAGTAAAGAATGGTTTATGGCTCAAGAAGACTACTTCTTCCATAGAGGAACAAGATGAATAAAACATGGGATATCTAATATATCTGTTTTGTGTGTTAAAACAGCATTTAGTACTGAAAGCACTGGGAGCAGAATAGTATGAAACTTCGGTATAGAGTAGGCATGCACCGATTTCGATTAATCGAAATTCGATTACTCGAAATCGAACATAATCGAACTTCGATTATTCGAAATCGAAAATATTCGAACCTTCGATTATTCGAAATCGAAAATAATCGAACCTTTTTTCTG
>CAJNOQ010008632.1:0-11008 GCA_905250885.1 Didymodactylos carnosus | reverse complement strand
AAAAACGCTAATTTTTGATAATTAACACTTTTCACCGTGAAGCAAGCATTTCACAAATCTGGCTCTCGAACCGAAAATGTCCGAAACTAAATTTTACATATTTTATCTGCTGGCATCAACTTCGTGGCGATCTGCAATCACAGACTGTTGGATATGCGTTATGTGGGCGTTGGTGTAGTGGTTTTTTATGCATATTCCATGTTTTACCCATGGGGACTCCTGTTTTTTTCGTAATTTGGTCCAATCAGGGTTTGAGTTTTGTTGAGCTTGGCGGTTGTGGGTGTGATTGACGGACAGGTTGGTGGTTATGTTGCTGTGTGTCGGGTTTCGTTGTCGGAGTGTATCGTTGGTATTACTTTTGTGGTGCGAGTTGTTGCTTTGGTGCGACACCTGACGTTACGCGTTTGTGTCGTTTTTCGTAGTTGTATTTTCCGTACTTGCGTGCTTTGTAGTTTTGTGTGATGGTTCTTACTTAAGTGTCGGTAGCTCTATTCTGCTGCTGGGATGCATTATCTTGTATAGTGTACGGAGGTTTTGGTAGTTTTAGTCAACCGTACCGAGGACAACAAAATTCATTTTCTATAAGATGCGAATTTCGCTCATCGTTCATGTCGAGGTCGTTAGCAGCAGGATCTTTCAGTCAAGGATTAGTGAATCGAAGATGAGCGTTACTTGTTTTACATCGCGGTTATTTATGTATTTCTCCTTTTCTCTGTGTGTGTGTGTTTTCTGTTTGTGAATGTTCTTTTATGTTATTCTCTGACTACATGCGTTAGGTGTGTCTGTCTTACTTATTATTATACTAGCAATTTTCGTTTGTTGAACAGTCCAAATGATGTCATGGGTCTATTCCTCTTTCGTTTTGCTGTTCTATATTTATTCAGTGGAAATTCCTTTCTTTTTCTTCTTTTTACAAATAAAGTTTAGACCGAACATTCGGAGCATGTAATACAGAGATGATGAAACAGATAAGATGATGACACTTTTAGAAGGATGATGCAAGTCACCGAGCGCTCAGTATAATGTCCTAATGTTGCATCATTCTCTTAGGTCTCCCTGACCTAACATCATCTTTAAAAAGATACCAGTAAGATGTTTGTACCTCTGAAACTCGTCTGCGAGATGAAAAACTGGGGAGGCTGTAGGTGGTTATGCGGTGAAGAAGAATGGTTTTCTGCAAAAGTGTCATCGAATCTTTTACTACTTTTTGGCTAACTCAGCCTCTTCAGTACGGTAAAGTCGATCATGGAAAGAATTGAAGTCAGAAACTATCTATATATTCTGTATTTGTTCACGGAGCCAGTTTTCGTCAAAATTTGAGCGATCAACGGTAAAGTAGTGATATATTATGACAGCAGAACCCCATCAGATACAATCGTGTAATAAACTAGTAGTTCATACGTTAAAACTTACCAGGTTTCCTAGTGAAAAAATTTCAAAAAGCCTACATTCAGCTGATAAAAATATGTGTTTTTACACTTAATACGCGAGATCATGAAGAGAAAATTTCTTAGTTTTAGAAGAAACGCGTAAGATTGTTTCGTTTTTCGCGAGATCCCATGAGTTTTGTTAGCGAACACTTCTTATTATTAAAATAACTCTTTTCGGATCAAGAAATTAGTCGTATAGTCGCTTTTCTTTCAATACTACTTCAAATAATTGAATACGTTACTTTTGAGACATACAAAAGCGCAAATCTTCAGCTACACATTAAAAAAAACGACCTTTCCAAAATTATACATTGAAATTTTCATAATTTAAAGAGAAAATCTTCAAAAAATACAACGTTTCATTTAAAATTTGGATGAAATTTAACTCATACAGTCACAAAACGTATGGCTAATTTCTTGATCCGAAAGGAGTTATTTTAGAAATATGAATGGTTTGCTAAAAAAACTGAGGACATCTCGCGAAAAACGACACAACCTTGCGCATTCCTTTTAAAACTTCTGAGAAATTTTCTCTTCGTAATCTCGCGTAGAAAGTGTAAAAATACGCATTTTTATTAGACGAAACACACGATTTTTTTTAGTGGGTACGGACATCTCTGTAAAATTCTGTGATGAATTCTAATAGATGAACACAGAATTCACACTTTACATCTTCGTAGATTTACCAAACTTTCCACATATTTTATTATAGCATATTAGAGAACGATGACAGGTTTATTAGACTAAATTCTTCATGTATTTTTTCCCAAAGTCATTTATTTATAACTTATTAAAACTACAAAAGACTAGTGCAAATATGTAGAAACAAAAAATTCTATTAAACAGTTATGTATATTTTTTAAGACATTAAAGTCCTTTATCGTTTCAGTATCAATTCAGGAACTGAATCCTAAAGTCTTCATTTCACCAATATTAAATTCTGTTTGACCAACTAAAGAATGCGTTAATTTAAGGTCCAATTTTCTATTTTTTTTTCTCGATGTTCTTGGAATTATTGATCATTTTTATTTTTATAGCAAGTTTAGGTTGAATGAATATGATACTATATTACTTAATATGTATGAACATCTTTACATTTTTAACAATTTTTAATATCCGTTTGGTTTTTGTTCTTTCGGACCACTTCCACTATCTGAACCACCTCCACTACTTCCCACATACGTATCGAATTCCTGTGCAAAATTCATATTTTTTGTTTGTTTTCGATGAGTCTTTATTCATTAAACAGTAGTAATAATTTACTATTTCACGGTTAACCGACAGAAATGAAGTATGATTTCTTTTTACCATAATCCATTACAAGCATATATATATATATTCGAATATCATACAGGTAGGTTGCAACAACAAAAAGAAACAGAAAAAACATGATAACAGCAACGTCTATTGACTAATTACTTTGGAATGTCAGATGAATATATTGGAAACAACCATATATGTATATATAGGTTAAATGATGATTCATGAATTGCATCAGGCAATAGAGAAAGGAGGAGAAATTGTTCAATTCTGTTATATCACGATACATTGATACTTGTTACGTAGCGTTTTATACATAACTTGTATTCTCCTTTGTGTCAGTGTCAACAATGAATTATGTTTTCATGTTTTATTAACAAAGATATTTACATCAGAGAACGAGAACATTACGTCAGAGAATGAGATTTTCTACGCTTCCTAACATACTACACCTAGACTTTCTTTTGTTCTATTTTCAGTTTAAAGTTTTAACAACAGTTGCTCAGGTATTAGTGTATACAACAAAGATGTTGTGAAGAGAAAGAGAGTTATTATTCGTTCTCTTATATACCACTTCGCAGAAAAAAAAGAACATGATGTAAACGTAATGAAATATTTTGCTTCGTGATAGTCACAGATATGTGATGATTTTTTTTCTACGAAAAAGAACGAAACAAAGTTCGAAAACATAGACTATTCAAAGCCATATATAAAGGCAAACATATGTCTTTAAAAAAAATGAATCAGAGCGCATCGGTTTTGGAGATATCTAAACAGTTTTTCATACAGACAATAAATGTGTTTACTCAAAATCATAGCGCTTTACAAAGTGATACATTATCTTTTTTTCAGCAAATGACACGTATAAGAGTTTCAACAAGTAACGGGAAACGGCTAAGCGGTTCCGTTAAGACTTTTTGCTCATTGACTTAGACTTAACAGCTAGTAGAATGACCATTTTAGAGAAAGCTTTTACACATCACTCGTTTTAAAATACTTTGAATAAAATTTCTTAATAAAACACGAAAAAAATTCAATAGTTCCCTTCTTTGCTCTGTCTCAACTATTTCACGTGAACATAACAAACTATAATTACCTAGGAATGCAATTCTGATATATTCTAACATTTTTAAGCTGTTCTGTAGAGTTCGTTAATGTATCGTTAATGTATTTTAATACTGAAATTATCGTTAACTGTGAAAATACGAAACTCTAAATTGTTACTTTGCCGACTGAGTATGCAAATATGTTCGAATCACCCCTCGAATACTTGAGCATACTCGAAACGCTTTTAGTGGTTACCTTACGAAAAGCTATCGCTATTGAATTTATAAAGCTCTTCCCTATCGTACATGCATTTGAGATATAAAAGAGAAATGCTAACCGTATAGGTGTGTGTATATTGAGTGTATTCTATGACGAACGTCTAGAAACTTATGGTTAGGAGAAGATATTCAGTATACCCTTCCCCTCTGTCTTCTAAGACTATAGACATCAGAACAATTTCAAGACAGTCGTAGCTTCAAAGAAAAGAATTTGTAAAACAAGGAAGTTCACAAAACAGGCATATTTTACAGAAACATACGCTGGAAGACGTCTTAACTTACCTTCTTCTCTGTCCCAAGTGCCAGTTTTACTCTCTTATCCACCCGGTTATTGCTCTTTATTAAATAATCCTGAGTGTGAGATCGATTTGGGCCCAAGACTCGCTCTATTTAACATATGTTAGTGATTTAGGAAGACTTTTTGACGTGCTTACGACCGAAACTGCATATGTTTTAATGAATTTTGAAGCTTCGATAAAACTGTCAACTAAAAAGCATGAAAACGCCTTCACGGTTTTCCTCTTCACGCTTTTATTTGCATTGTTTTCCTTTGACAAATTGTCAGTTCATAATTCTATTTCTACGGTTTTGAGCTTTAAGATATTTTTTCATGGTTTTTATGTTATAGTTCTTAAACTAACGGTTTTATTTTAGAGTTTTTCTTCGATGGTTCGAAAGTGGACGGTTTTGTTTTTATGATTTTAACCTTCACAGTTCTACTTCTACAGTTTTTCTTTTATAGTTTTGCATTTTACGGTTTTCATAATGTAGTTTTTTGCCTCATGGTTCTTCTACACGGTTTTCCTTCGATGATTATCGATTTTACGATTTTTCTTATGTTTTTTCTTTCATCGTGTAGTTATCATTAACAAGTCATTGTCGCATCCTGAGGGTGTCGATTAGAACTAATGACACCCTCAATGGTGGCGATAACGCTACCCTTAAGTTTTTTAACTTTTTTTAGTTCTGCAACAATTGCTCAAAATCTTGGCTATCGAATAAAGCATAAAGCATACTGTATTTTGGAAATTTTAATAAGTTCTTTTTGTTAGGATTACTGTTTGTTCTTTATTATGCTAATATTAAAAAAAAATATTTACAGTTAGAGCTCTAATTTGAAGATTGTTTCGTTTTTCAAGAGAATGGTTTCTGACATAGTGGAAAACAGTGATCTACACAGTTTTTAATTGCGCCGCCCCTAATCATATATTTTTTATCTTATTTTTTAGATGGACAAGTTTTGACTAGAAATCGGCAGGATCCTTTGTTCCCTTCTTATGTTTTGTTTTTCTTGCAAAAGAAAAGTCATTCTCGTTCATATCCATGAATAGGATATAAAAAGAGTGAAATCGGCAACTTTGATAATAAGAGCCATTCATGAATGTCTTGCTGTCATTAAGAATGTCATGTAGTCATTTTTTCATATTGAAAAGACGTACTTCTACGTTATTGATATTCTAATAATGTGTGCAAATACACAGTGTGCATCCAGGCTAGCGTTTGGTGAAAAAACGAAAGTCGAAAGCTTCGAAATTTGGATAACAGGTCCTATACTGCGGCAAACGCTCTATCTCTTTGCCATTGGAAGTTTTTTCTAGGTGCCAACCTTAGTGGGAAAATCGCCTAATAAAATTGGACCGAAAACAATAGCGCTGTCGAAAAACTGAGCTATGTGCAAAATTAGGGCAGTTCGTTAATAAAGCAAATACATATTCAAAATCTGCGGCAAATTCTCTATCTATTGCTAGAAAAAGTTTTGCTCGGAAGTCTTTCGTACCGAAAGCAGCAACCATTCTTTTTTAAGCAAGCGGTTTTTCCAAAGGTGTCTTCAGTATAGTGAGTGCGCACAATATTGCCCAGCTCCAAATTCGACGAAAATTTCACACAATATTTTTTTTAGGAGTTTTAGATTAATGTGGCGGCAAACAATCCTGGGATATCAAATTATATGATAAATACACATTAAGAATAAAGGTAAGTTAAACTTCATAATTTGAACCTAATTGGAAGCCGATAGATGATAAAAATACCTCAGAAAACCTCTAAAAAGCCGTTCTGACGTCATTAATGGACTCTACATATGTAAAAGTCTATAAATGACGTTTTTGCACAAAAAATGTTTTCTAGAAATCTCAGAAGGTTTCCCAGAAAACCTTATCTGAGGTACCTGGACAACTTTTGATCTCACCTTAGGATGAGAGCATGTGCTGAAACCTATTTTCACACATTTTCAGACAAACTGAGTGAGTAAATCTGAAGTTACAGCTCATGCTCGCCTGCTATGCGAAAAATGCACACTGTGAAATAGTGGAAAATAGGACAACTTTAAATTGACTATATTGTGAAAATAGGATTTTCACAGCAGTTTTAATAAACTAATACTTTATATAGAGCTGCTGTGAAAATCCTATTTTTACTTCGTTTATTACCCATCAATAAGTCTAATGACTATGTTGTGTCATAGAATGATGAAACTAATCTTTTCCAAAGTTTGTAATACATTTATTTTTTTTCTGTTTAATAGAAACATTCATTACAAGAAAATATTTATTGTTACCGACTATGTTCGTCATTAAAAGATGAAAAATTAAAATCTTAAAACCTTTCTGAACAAGAGACTGTTTCTGTTTTATTTAAATATTATATTGATAGGAATTTTTGCTCAGTAAATTACATAACTATGTCATTTCAAAGCTGATTTAAGAATAACCTGTTAAAAGATGTATAAGGTCAAGTCATGTGAATATTTTTACATCTAAATGACAGAAAGAGATTCTCAATTACTACATCAATAAATCACTTTGAACATGTCATCCAACAATTCAATAATAAACACACTAAATTTTGTATCTCACTGTGTTGCTCGTTATACTTTAATCGTTTTATTTGGACTTGGATTTTTACTTGGTCTTACTCTCAATACTCTTGTATTTACACGCAAGTGTTTACGTAAAAATGCTTGCACATGCTATTTATTGGCATCCACAATAGCCAATTATTTTGTTGTCTGTTTTACCCTACCAAGTCGTATTTTATCCGACGGTAATATTGATCCTGGAACATATTCTCTAGTGTACTGTAAATTTCGCTTTTATATCTATTATACATGCAAATCTCTTTCCTCATGGTTCATTGTTCTAGTTACTATCGATCGCTTTATGTCCAGTTCTCGTAATTTCAAATATCGCCATTTTAGCCGTTTATCTGTAGCTTGATGTACTATTGTAATTACAACAATTATTTGTATATTATTCTATTCTTATATACTCATCGTTTACAATAACACAAATGGTATTTGTGATGCAGTAAAAGGTCTCTATAGAATATTCGATGATGTGTGTTAGCTTGTGGGTTACAGCATCATGCCACCAATATTAATGAGTTTATTCGGTTTTTGGACAATCTATAATGTACGTCGCCTAAGACGAATTGCACCTAGAACAACAGCATCCAGAATTATTGTATTGCCAAATAAAAATCAACAATTAGCATTTATATTATTATTTCAAGTTATATTCATATCACTGACAACTGTGCCACATGCAACTGAAAAACTATATAATACGTTAATATCCAATACTGTTAAAAGTGATCTTGTTCTTGCAAGAGCCAATCTTTATTCCGAACTGGCTCGTGCAATATCGTTTACTAATCATACATGTTCATTTTATATTTTAACTCTGTCTGAAAAAATGTTTCGTAGAGAATTGATAAAAATGTTTCAAGACATTAGACGTTATTTTATGCCTTGAAATACAAAAATCAGATGTATTTCATTAAGAGGTAGTCAACCAAAGAAAATAGCAAAGCATCATCATGTATCATAGAACAAACCTTGCTGAATTGTTATATCACTTTGTTCATCGAGAGTCGGATATAAAACCCACATTCTAGTGAATTCGTTTTACTAGCTCTAGTCATGTATTTAATGTTCTAATTTTATTTTTATCTTTATTTAACGTTTATCGTTTACTGTACAAATTTTCAATTCTACGTTGTGGAAATGTATTGTACGTGAAAGTAAACTCAAATGAATCAGATTCAGAAAACTCGTTCAAGCAAATAAAATTTTACTTAAAGAACTGATTATTTGCCTAAGGTGCTGAAGTTTTACGAATGGCTCTATTGCCATTGCCAAGGGAGCTATTACCACCATTTGAGGATGGCGGCAAGTACTATTGACACTGTCAGAGAGCGCCAGTAAACAGTATATGACACTTCTGGAAGTATGAACTAGCAGCTAGTCGATACTTCTAGAGGTGTCAACAGCGTTTACTGCCACTCTCAGTTGATGGTAATAGTCATTCCGATTTTCATAATATCTGTTAGAACAAGAGTAACTGGAAGTTGTAACACATGAGACCATTACAAAACACAATCACTCGTCCATTTTAGGTGTTATTAAATCATATTTGGACGAGCATAACAAATGTGATGTAAATAAGAGCTCGTCGTCTCCTGGAAAACACATGAACCAGTTATTTTATTCTTCAGGAAAATATTGTTAGTTAATCAACACACATGAGGATCTGAACTTTTAAAATAATCTCTCGACTTCATATTGATGAAATAGTTTCCAGAAGAATCCTTTAAAAGACTAACGAGTTATAAATTCTCTTTTATTACCGCTCAGAGGTTCCCACATTTTCCCAGCTTGACAAACTGCCCAAACTATGACAGACTGTTCTGTCTGTCGGTTATATTTGTGGTTAACGCCTTAACGCTCCATTTTGTTCGAATCGAAATATGGCTTTTTTCGAAAATAATCTGGTTTGAGATATAAGATTCTATTTTATCCATTTTAAGACCGTTTGCAATTAAAACAAATATCATATTCAGGATTAGTCCATCAAAGTGCATCGAATCCTGCGTAAATCCACAGTATTCTGATGAAAATAATTTTGCTTTTGATCTCTTCTCTCAGGCAATGGCAAGAACATGTTTTTTTTTCTCAAAAAAACGTTTTTTGGTTTTTGTAAAAAGATATTTTAAGCAATGGATAAGTATAGTAAAGCAGCCGTAAAAAAGTTGTCTCCGCTGTGCTGTATGTACTCGCACGGATGAACTCAATTAACCCGCGTGAGCATGATAAAGGGAATATAATAGTTAAACTATTATATTTAATAATAGTTAAACTATTATATTTCCTTTATCATGCTAAATATTCAAAACTATTATAGTTTTGAATATTTATCGTAACGTATGAATACATGCAGATAGTTTAAAAGAGCTTAAAACTGAATAGTTCCTAGTGTTCATAGAATTTCAGCAGCTATTCATCCATGAAGACCTAACGGGGAGCAGTGATTTTCGATTTTAGAGACAAACACGTACCACTATTGAGCGTCATTAAGTTTTGCATCAATCAGCCATTAACATCGTTCCCAGCCCTGATCATAGTTATTCCTGGTTACTCTATACTTGACTCAATTGATTTGTTTGTCATTTAACCGACATTATTTGATGTTACGAAATTGTTTCAATCAACATCTATTATTAAACGAAAAATACAGAAAAACGTAACATTAAATATTAATATTTTATTTATGACAAAAAAGAAAGTTTCAGAAAAAACAACAACTTTATTTTACTTTTGCTTCTGATGTCTATCTGGTTGAATTTAGCTTTCATGTCTATTCATATTGGCTTTAGATGAATACACATATCAGTTCGAACAAATTGAGTAATATACTGGAAAATGTTTTTCTTTATCAATTGTATAATCTGAACGTGCATTAAGTTCACCATGCATTAGCGAATGTAGGTATGCACTAGTTACAGCTTTTTACCAGTTAACTGTAACTGTGAAAACTGCAACTGTCATAACTGTAGGTAAATATTCTAGGGAGATTAGTCTTGTACGATTTGCATACATGTTAAGGATGTGTCTGCTCTAAAAATGTATGCAAATCGTAGAAGACTAACTCACTCTAGAATATTTACCTACAGTTATGACAGTTACAGTTTTACAGTTAACTGTAACTGGTGCATGCCTAAGCGAATGACATCGCTCAGGGAAAGATTCATTCATAATGGTTATTATTCGTCAACTAAGTTTTGGAACTGGAAAAAGACTTCCTCAATTAAATCCAGAATTAAATTTATTTATCGGTAGGACTTTATGAATCCATGAAATTGTGTTTGTTGCAGCTGACTGATCCATTTTATTATCATTATGAACTTTGGATTATAAAATCTAAAATATAATAATCTGATGATAATTATTTTATAATTGAAAGCTCATAATGATAATAAAATGGATCATTCAGCTGCAACAAATACAATTTCATGGATCCAGAATTAAATCCTGAATTTCAACTCAACAGATTTTCATTATTAAATTGTTGGTTCCATAGTTAACAATCTCACTAGAGTTTGTCTCAGCCTCGCGAGAGTTTTTCACTAATACAACACTTTATTACTTATTTCCAACTTTTAAGTTAGCATTTTGGTATTTCATGCGTTTGTTCAAAGGAAGGTTTGAAAAGGTAAGCTGGAGTTAACTCACAAGTGTATACTTAGTAACAGAACTGACTGACTCATTTTAACTTCAAAATACTTAACGTTTGTCATTGTTGACATCGCTTTTTTGTAAAAGGTCACTATACGTTTCAGGTTTAAAGTTTATTACTTTACGCTAGAAAAACCCTATTTTTGTTAACAAAAAAAAAAAATTGAATTATATAAGGGATGAACCTCTCTAACAATCTTAGTAGTTCTTCTAGTAGTTGCCTTCTATATGTGAGTGCAGCTATAGATACAAGAAATAAAAAGTAAAGTCATTAATCCACACGTCGTCATTTTTCCCTTGATAATTTCTACGACAAAGTTTTATGCTTTAAAGTGTGGCCCATAAGTCCTGACTCGATTTGTATAATCATTTTTCTAAAGTAAAACACATGTTTGTAAATTTCTCTCTATGATGACAAGACGCAGTAAAACACGCTCTACAAAATGGCTTTTGATTGACCCCGCTAGCTCATATAGTAAGAA
>CAJNOQ010008631.1:0-11008 GCA_905250885.1 Didymodactylos carnosus | reverse complement strand
AGTAGCCCTTGACCAAGGGCAGTGCGAAGATATAAAAGCAAGATGCAAGTACCTCAGAAATCGGAGAACATAAAAATCCGAAAATCTTTCAACCATTTTTTGAAAACTGGGCGGGAACTCTCCCCCCTCCTTCGGTCTCGCCGACCCCTCTTGACCTTCCCCTGGACCCAAGGATGTACCATGCAAATTTTGGCTGCTTTAGCTCTTACAGGGACTGAATGCATAGAGAACAAACAAACAAACTTTCTTCTTTATATATATAGATCAGGTTTTTTTGGCTCTATTCATGATAGTCGGATGTTGTCCACACGTGGAATCACACCTAACCAAAACTGCACCATTCCACAACACACGAAAATCGTCGTTGATAAGGGTTTTTTGCTATCTGCTCACATCGGTGAGAAGAAATAAACTTCGAAATTACTCTAAAGGAGCGAAAGATTTATTCAATTATCATTTATCCTCAAAAAGAATATTTGTTGAGCATCTAACGCGCCAGATGAAAATTTTTAATTCTGTTCATACTGTTTTTCGTCATAATCATGGTGTTTGGTATGCTGTAAGTCTTTGTTCTGCATATCTAGCCAACATTACAGCGAGTTTGTTTTATACTTAGAGCTGTTTGTTTACTCAACTCTTACTGCGTTCAAAAATAAATGCGTTCAGAGATTTCAAAGAATACAACAACGCTGATCGACTGACTGTTCTTCTCATGATTTCTTCGTATTACTTGTCCTCCCTCATTTTAAATCTTTATTATTCGTAATCTCCTTCCAATATAATGCAGAAGCTTACAAACCAAATAGGTAATTGCATCATGAGTATTGCCGGTTCAGCCGAGAATCTTGCACATAAAATAAACGAAAAATGAAAAAACTTGACGAATCCTAGACCTGTAGTAACAAATGTAAATGGTACAACTTTGGTCAAAAAGTTTACATTTTACATTTACAATCTTTCTTTTGTTTTTTCTTTTCTATTTTGTTGTCTTATTAAAGACAACAACATAGAAAAGAAACAGGGAATATCTGAATCTTGCAAGGAATAAGACAAGAAAGTCGATCAGCAAGTGACGTTAAAAAAAGAAAGAGAAAAGAGACATTTGCCACATATATGATCGAATATAGTGCATGTGCGAGAAGAGATATTTCCTTATTTGCTATAGTCCTAATTTATTCATGAATAAACGACTTGATTCTTTTCTACATAACTGAATGATCACATTTTCTCTTTCTTTTCCAGGCAAAAAATATTCCGGTGTACTGTTTTCGATTTATTTGTTCGCCTTCTGGTTACATATACTCTGCTTTTTTTCTTATTTTTTGCGCTTTCTTTTGAAGGAAAGTTCTACTTATTAAATATTATTATGATTCCTTGCATAATCTTTTCAGCATAACATTAGTATATTCCGAGAAAAGAAAAGAAAATTTCTTATGGTCAACTGTAAGAAGATATTTTACGTTTCCATTTCGTGTAAACTGCATGTAAAACCAGTGATAGATGGTTCTTGAATATGCTGAATCCTATGATCGGTTTTGTTGTTCGTAATACTTTCGACTAGGTCCTATGAGCTATTTTTTTATAACAACTGGCTTTCGACGTCGATTGTGATATCATTAATATCGGCAGGACTTCTCATTCTTCGAGTTGATATTTCGCTATACATAAGCAGAATGAATTTGATACACCGACTTTTCTGCGAACGACGCTTCCGCGAACCAACTCTTCCGCGAATCAGTTTTTTTTTGGAACTCACTCTCGCACTGCACCCTGGCACCAAAAGTCAGTTCGCGGAACAGTCGTGTCACGAATGAATTTTAATATATTTTGCTTTCTGTAGACAAAAGAAACCCTTAAGTATAAAAAGATCAAAAGTGTACGCATAAGAAACAGAAAAGTAATTGCACAACCTCAATTTTCTACATGTTTTATACTCAAATAAGGGTATTCTTCGTCGAAGTTGGCCTTTGTATGTCGGCTTCATCGCTTTGTAAATCAACGGAAGATTGTTTGAACTAAGATCAAACTGTTGTGGGTTCGATCCCCACCAGGGCACCTAACTTGCTGACAACGCCATCCAACTGATACTTTTTTTAAACAGAAAAAAAATGATGCTGGAAAATGATGAAAAATGTGATTTTCCGCTGGGGACGTATCTTACACATAACGTTTTTCCCTACAAGGCTAGCGACCTGCGGTTTTCATCATTGGATTCATCGTCCAAAACTACATCAGGTGCGGTGTGTGTCGTTATTTGCTCACGACCTTCTGTATATCGTGGTATGTTCTACAGGGATGTCTTCTATTGTTTTTGAAACATTCTGTGGTAACTCGGCAGCTTTTTTTTGTTCAAGACTGTAGAAAAGTGAAGCGATACGGTTTAGAGAGCAAACGATTTTCTACGAAACTGTTTTGCAGTTGTACTCGTTACATCAGAAAACTTTTTTATCTATACCTAACTGTGTATAATTATGTCGTCGTCGCTTGGGGTAGAAACAGATAATGGTTGTTCAACAGGAGATTGTGGAATATTAGACGATCAAAAAATGTACGGAAATATTCATATCTTATGGCTAAGAACCGTGTCATTATCTTCTTCATCTGCATATAACTTACCAGTTACATTCAGTAACACTTTGTTAAAGCTATACTGCAGTGAAGACCATTGTCTAGAGTACATGCAATCGATTAAAGATGAAAAAATAATTTTGATTATATCTGGCCAAATTAGTGAGAGTTTTTGGTTAAGATTAAGATTAAAGTCAGATGCACTAAATCTTGATTCCATTTATATCTACGATACTACATCTCAGACTATTTTCGATCCGAACACTAATTCAATTAAATGATTCCTCATTTAGATTTTCTTTAAGATTTCCAAGTTTGTAGAGGACACTTTGAAGTAACGGTAACCTCAAAAAAACATATGAAACAAAACTTTTGTGATTGAATTTGAGTGAGAAAAAATTTAAATACCAAATGCCGCCAAAAAGCTCTTGTAAAGTGCTTTTTTCTTTATTTTCTTACTATAGCCTGAATAAATAAGCTTTTTTGGAAATCAGATCGATCAGAATGTAGCCTCTACAAAACTGTATCGATCGCCCTACTTTTGAAAGTTTTTCAATGATATCTTAATACAAAAAACGGCGTATTGTGAAACCCAGTTTTGGTAGAAAGCTTCATTTTGCATGAGAAAGATGGTGCATCGAGAAAATTTATTTATTTATGGCTCAAAATATGTCAGTAATGATTAAAACGAATACGAATTTGTAGAAAATTGAATGCTGATTCAGAAAGTTTGTTTTAGGAAAAGAACGAAGCTCTTTCTCTATATAAAACTATTAATTAGATCTAATTAACTAATTTTTTGAAACTAATGAGATAATTGCGAAAAAGAAAAAAACTTTTGCATCACCCGTTATATGTTCTGAAGTTTTTTCGCCTCACTGACATTATTTGGTTGATAAAAAAAATTAATTACTTAATACAATCATGTTCAATTTTTGAGCACAGGCTACTATTGAAAAATTTCCTGACCGTTCCTCTTTCGTCATAAAAATTTGGTTGATATAAGCTTTATTCTGTCAGAATACAAGCGGAAAAATATTCCATTATAGTATTCTAAAACTATCGAAAAACACAAAATCAATTTTGTACGAATACAGATTCGAACATGTAAACTTAGCTTTGCAGTTAACTGCAAAACTAAAAAGTTTGGTTCTCACCTAAACCGATAGAGAAATGTGCGGAGAATATTTACTATGGGAAAGAAGAAAACACTTCTGTTCTTTCCTTCCTATTACTAACTAATTAGTGCTAATTAATGTTAACTTAATCTCCTCTACCAGCTTAAAGTCCCATTTGTAAAATAACGGCATAACGAAAAATTTAAACAATACCTCATCTGATAGAGAACTTCACGGGCTAGAAGAGAAACTGTCTTAAAATTTGTAGAACTCATTTCTGGCTGTTCAAGTATGAATTTTTCTATCGTACCGAGCATGTTTCAAATTAAAAAGATATAAATACTAAAACCCTTTTTTGAGTAGAAATGAGATTAGGAAATACCAAATCTAGCTAAACGCAGCCGAATCGTGTTTAGATATATTGGTTTAAACATTGTGTATTGAACAGTATTATGACCTTTTCTGTATGAGAATACTGTAAGATCGAACATCACATATAATTTTTATCATCAGAAGGGAAAAGATCTCAACATTCCAACATCAAAGTAGTTAGTCACTAACAAGGTGCCTTCATTTTATAATATTTCTGAAGTGAGGAAAATCTAATGATTTCTGACCAACGGCTTGTCCGAACGTCGCGGCGTTACGTTTTTGACGCACTAAACTTCGGTTATCTCGGAAACTAACGTAGCTAGGAAGTTCGTTCAAATGTCAATCTACCCAATTCATCATGCTCTACATATTCTGTGAAAATGAAGTTTTTTGGATGTTGCATTGGGCTTTGAGAAGGATTTTAGTGTTCAGTCACAGCGTTACGAAAAAAGACTCTTTTTTTAGAATGCTGCTACGAAAATCCTGATTTGCTGCGAAATTAGTTCTCCAAACGGAACATTCCTAGAGCCGATCCTGTAGAGCAGCTAACGGGCTTTCGAATGGTAAGAAAATGTTTCACCTATGTTATTAGATTCACCTGAAAAACACAAAATATGTGTTACAGCGTTACGCACTTTTTTGTCAAGCATATTTGAGGCACTTAACACGATAGTAAACTTTTGATTTTCAAAACTTCCTGTGTTCTTTGTATATTTGATCGATCTGCGCAAAAATCAAGTTGCTGTATCAAAATAAATGCTCAAAAACTGGGCAGTAAGTCGGAAACTGCACACCTATGTACAATTTGTACATAGCAAGTAAACTCGAAAACAAATAGGCCATTTTGTAGAGAATTCAATTCTCTACAAAAGTATATGTTTAGAAATTTGTTTTAAAAAATGTTTTAGGTTAAAATACTAAAAATCCGATTTCTGAAAAGTTCAAAACTAGGTTTTTTGGATGAAAAATAAACTTTTCTGAAAACGAGTTTCAAACGGATTCTTAGAATAAAAAACTGAATCTAATCATCTATTCAAAGCTTTCAATCTCGAAAAATATTTTTCCAAAAACTTGATCAGCGAAGTGTGCCGCTGCGTGGGCAAGCCGCCAAGTTCTTTCATTAATTCACCTATTTGGTTTTAACGAATCTAACATAATTAAATAAATAAGCAACAGATTAAAAATCGTCTGTTCAAGAGTATGATAGTCACTGTAGCGACAAGAGAAACAATGCAAACAGGGCACTTTTCAGAAAAAAGTTATCTCTCTGTTTTTGTTGCTATAGATGTCTTGACTAGGTATCAGGATAATTCTCGATCAAAAGTGACACACGATCCTTATTTCACAGTTCAAAAATGAGTTTCATTTATAATGAGTAATAAAAGCAGATAATAAAAACTTTTATTGATATATAAAGAACCGGTGTTTTCATCATCAAAATACCTTAAATAATGTTGACAAAAACATCGTGCTTCTAATTGCTCTGTTTTTCAGCTACCCAAGCAAAAACGACCCAATTTTTTGGGTTATTTATCTAGATTCAGGTCCACGTACATCTAGATGCACGTGGAGCTGAATCTAGATAAATAACCCAAAAAATTGGGTCGTTTTTGCTTGGGTAGTAGGGAAATGAATATGAACGTCAATTCGACATCCTACAGAGACATGCAGCACGACTTATCAGATCGATTGTTGAACATTTGTGCAACCACACAAAGAAAGAATGAGAAAGACACTAAAAACAACATCCTTAGTGAATGTTGTGACATAGTTACCAAAACTAGGTACTCTGCTACAAGAATGTCATAGGTGCTTGTGAGTAAAATATTACTTAGCGGATATCTAAACGGCCAGCTATATTAGGTGATCGTGTGGAGAGAAAAATGCACGTCATTCCTGTAAACGTATGTTTTTCTTTTGTATGTCTGAACGCGTAGCAAAATGGTGAACGAAAAATAAACTTGGTACCTATGCTCCCTTAAGTACAAGTAATTGGGTACTTCTCAAGCAATATTTACTTGAAAAGAATTCAGGCATCTATAATATTCTTGTAGCAAAGTACCCGCATACGTACCTAGGAAAAATGCAAGTCCTTGTGTACCCATCGTCAAGAACATTCAGTACGGATAACATTGAAACATTCCTAATTAGATACTCATTTGAATTTAAGCACAATTTTCTACCACATTAACACAACTTGTCCAGTTGCACACACGATATAGCACATTTTTAATAGCTAATCAATCATATAAAATGAATACTAAGTGCATTTCTATGTATACAACGGAAAAAAATGGCATCAGCAGTTCTTCCGATAATTTCTCGTTGGAAAAGATTAAAATATGCACATGTTGTTGTTGTTTTTTAATATATTATAAGGTACATATAGATTCGTTTGTTATTTTGCACTAATACTAAATTGAACAAATATTCGGAACTATTCGACCTTTCACTGTCCGAATAACATGCTAAGATGTTGCTTGCCATGTCTAATTAGTCTGATAGGCTAAGACATTGCATTTATAAAGGATTCACCAGAGAAACGTACACCATAAATTTCTACAAAAATTAGATGGACCATTTTTCAGCTTTCCCAGAACATTGAAAACTGCCAAGTTAACTCCCGGTTAATTGCCATTTAACAGGCAGTTTACTGGCCGTTTTTAGGTGGTTTTTTGATGGTTCGGATTGTATGGTTTTACCACCGTAAATAGATGGTTTTTCAACTGCCTAAAAACTCCCAGTAAACCGCGTTCTCATATATCGAAATTTCATAAGAAGCTTTAAAAACGGCCAGTAAACTATCAACAGAAAAGAAAGAAAAAAGAGTAATAACGTCAGATGTAAGGATTGACCCTACGTCTAACGCATTATTAGTAGTCTGTCACTCTAACCACACTCCGAAAAAAAGGTATTTTACAAAATTAAAAACAGGGTATCTGCATTTGTTACTAATAAGAACCAATTTCCGTTTCTTAGAAAATCTTCTTTTGGTTTTCTGGGTTACGTTTACGGGTATTTCTTGCTCATACGTGAAGAACACACCTTGTTCTTTTTAAATCGCCGGTACTAAATCGAAACGATTTAGTGGAATACGAACGAAAAAGAAATAATTCCATTTAACATTTTTAAACATATAATATGTTTGAAAATATCATATTGGGATCTTATACTGAGAAAACCCCCCTTTTTGGTACTGTAAAATACAACGCACCGATGCCAGAAAGAATTTTAAATACTCGCATCGAGACTTGGCAAAAAAGATTGTCCACTTCTCGAGATTATTGAAGCTGAGTATGATTTTAAAAACAATGTTGAAGGCATGCTTGAAAAAGTTGACTTTTTTGAAGGAAAAGCATTAAAATGCCCACTCTGCTTTCACCCCAAATAGGTAAAAAATTGTGCTTTAGCCGAATGTCATATTTTTGGATTCTTTACGAAACACCTTCTGGAAAAATAAAGAGGGACATTACTTATGTTAGTTTCTCTTCAAATTGCAGGCAGTATTTCAGACTTTCCAGCGCTATTTCTTAAATTTTTAAAGAAAGAAAGCACTGAGCTAATGTTGAATTTGGATGAAATGTTAATTTATCTGTATTCAAATTAAAAGTCAATTACTTCGTACACATATGGCGATGCTGAGAAGAATAAGATTTCGTTTTGTTATCTAAAATGAGTAGTATAAATAGCGTCGATCTTCAATGTAGCTCTTAACTAAACTAACATTTATCAAGTTAACATTATCGATAACACATACGATTTTCATCTTTCATTTCATTCAACGTTAACATGTTTGTCGCACTTGTATTGTTTGTCTTGCTACAACAATGTTTTATAACTGTCACAGGTGAAAATGATTCCAGTACATCAGACGAATGCTTTAAACCGGAAACTTACGATGCCGAACACATACTTGAAGAAAAAAAGGTAAATTAATGTTTGCCTGAGGTTATCTGCATAGGAACTGCTTACTGTGTTTTATATGAGTAGAAATTATGTTGCAGTTATTATCAAATCTTCTGTTTTAAAGCGAAACTTCTAAAATTTGAGAATAAAATATGTTTCTATCAATTCTGAGACTGTCACATAATTTTGTTCGGTTTGGAGCAGTATGAAAATATCATCGAGATTTTCATCTTCGGAATGTATCTACACTTACATGCTTTCCTAAAAGTACATGTTCTCTTTTATTTTAGGTCTGCAAGATTGTAACACCGTATGACATTATAAAGCCGATCTATCGTCAGTTTGAAAAGACTTATGACCAAGGAAATGGAACAACAATCGCACACCGATTTTTTACTGAAGATGGAACATTTATATCCTTTGATAAAAAAACGTATAAAGGTTATGACCAAATAGCAAGTGGCTATCAGGTTGCAATGGATGCTGGTGCAACAAACTTTACGTTAACACCATCAACTATTTATGCGAGTCATCCATTTTTTATTGCAACAGGCCATTATAACTGTACAATAGCTGCCGGAAATTATCAGGAAATATGGAAACAAGTAAACCAAAAGTGGCTTCTGTTTATTGTTATTGTTAATTAATAACACAATAGGACAATCTTCTATTTATTGTACCGGTATGAATAATGTTTTACACCTTTCAAATAACGTTACTATATGGTTTCTGAATGACAGAGAAAAATTGTATCCTCTTTTTCGTCAACACTTCTTTTTTCTATAAAATATAATTAAAAAATGCCAGAACGTACCGATTTTTCAACCAAGAAAGAGCTAATATTTCGAATCATAAATATTTATTAAACGTGAAAAGGATGAAGGTAAAATATCATTAAGTAACACAACTGATTGGTTAAAAACAATATTGAGAGTATCAAAATGTGATAAAACATGTGATTTTCACCATAATGTAGGGAAATGTTTAGTTCATCTTTTGATATATGAGCGGTCTCTAAAATCAAACTTTCAAATGGTGTACCTAACGAGTGGAAAAAGAAGATATCACCAGAAATCCAAGCCAAGACAAAATGTTATCGAAAACTATATGAAGCAGAAAGTATCCTTTACAAAAGGGTGCAAATGTGAGGTCGCTTCCTTACGTAGTTCTCGGTCAGTATAGCTTTTGCTTAGACTGATAATCTTAACATTAATTCCAAGCATGTGTTTTCGGCTATGATGAGTCTCTTGGCAATATTTGTCTTCAGAAGAAAATTCAAGAACCTAGTGAAAATTTATACTAAATGAAACAATCTATTTTTGGTTGTTTTCATAGGAAATTAAAACATTCATAACTCAGTCAAAATCGACTCAAACTACACCAAAATTTCAGCATGTACTCCGTTTAAACTATCGTATACTCTAGATTTCAGCAAAGATTAAAAAAAACAATGGAAAGTACTAGTTTTTAACAGGTCTTCCAGAAATCTTTTGAAATAAAGTAATGCTTTTTCTCTTTCAGAGTGCAGATGGTACTGGTGTTAGTTATTAGATATTTCTTGTTTACTGTTTCCACTGAATGTGAATCTTTTATTTGACTGCATATGATAATTTCACCCTACAGCTGCAGATTTCCTCAGACCTGAATGGCTTTTTATTCTAACTTGTACTCAAAATAATTGTAAGCCTGCCCATTTTCGCTAATTTTTTTAGATATGTCAGAACAATGTTAAATGAACAAATTTCTGACAGTAGAGTAACGGCCTATGCATAAGTCGAGCGCTGTTTCTACATGTTCCCAGTATTCTGGAGGCTGCTCTTCCAAACAAAAAACAAGCGAATGAAGTCTGAACTACAAAATGTGTATCAAAAAAAATTTTCTCTCACAAACCTTTATTGAGAAAAAAGTCAAAAACCCAACGTCACTAAAAATGTTCTGGTAAAATTTTACTAAAACATATCAAGAAAATCTTTTCACTTGTGTCAAAAATAATTACTTTTTACTCTAATCAAATACATGAAAAAATTCTATCGACCTGATATTTTTAAAAAATTTTCAAGTTCCTTTTTGGTGGTTTTCTGAAATGCTTGCTAAAAGACAGCTTTCTTGAAAATCGAGATTTTGATTCTATCATTTAAGGCTTTTCAACAGAAGCGTCACACAGGAAGTAAATGAGATTACATTTTAATCTACATAAGATTGTTAAAAACTAAATGAAGATCAAGATTTCGTTCAAAAATTGGAAAAAAATTCATCTGTTAATTCAAGAATTGGCAATTAATGCTAACTAATTGATTTTCTAACGGTGATCAAACCGGCGATTACTTCTTCACCAAAAACCAAATAAAAAGAAAATCTATTGCACACTGTTCGAAAGAGCATTTCAAACACTCTTAGATGTAAGAATCAGTCGTTCTTCAAACTTATCTTTACACAAGAAATGAACCGTTTCGAAGACGACAGAGACCGGGTATTTTGACAATTTTCCAGAACATTTTTAATGATGTTTCGTTTTTGAATTTTTTCTCAATAAAGTTTTTGCTAGAGAAAAGTTCATTTGATACAAAAGTTATTTTTTGTAGTTCAGATTTTGCTCTTTCAAACAAAAAAACAAAAGCGAAATCTCCAGAATAGTGAGAACATGAAGAAACAGCGTTTGATATTTTGTGCAAAACGTATGCATAGCAGGGGTGTAGCCGGTATCAGAAATATGATACCGGTATTAGGTATGCACCGATTCGGTTAACCGATGTTTCGGTTAAACCGAAACGGAAATAATCGAAGAAATTTTATAATGTGCTCAGTTTTGATTGGGCATGTATCGGTTTCGGTTATTAACCAAAAATCGACCATCGGTTATAGCCGAAACCATCGATGGTTACTTCGGTGGGGATGGTCGGTTTTCGGTTAAGGCCCACCCCCCACCCAAAAATCCATTTCTGCTTACGAGCATCCGATCTTAATGAAACTTTCAGAGATGGTGTATCTAGGTATGATGACCTCACAGTAAAAATTTCAGCTCGAAATATTAAACCTATCAAGAG
>CAJNOQ010008630.1:0-11010 GCA_905250885.1 Didymodactylos carnosus | reverse complement strand
AGATCATCAGCTGTCTTACCCTCGAGTTTTACATCGTCAATGGATTTCGGTAATGGTGGATATTTTTCATTTCTTGTCCGATATAAAGAATTCTTAATTGTATCGAATTGTGGTAATGTAGACACATGATCTGGACTTGTTGTTTGAATCTTCACTAGTTCCGAACGAAACAATTTCCTGACCGATACCGGTTCTTCCCGGATACGTCGTTTCAAACTTGTCCGAAATTCCTCTCGCTTATTTCGCTCTACATTCAGTTCATGGTTATGCGGTGTTGAAACAACTGGGGCTTCGGATCCTCTTTGAACAGCACGACCATTGCAGGTTGAACGATTTTCACAACGTCAGTACGTGTTTTCATTTCGCACTCGGTCTTTTACGTACCAATATGCTAAAAATAAGTTACGAAAAATACTCAATAATTTTCTGTTGTAATCAGATTCAGCAACCTAAACGTATTTATACATCTCGCACTGTTTTAAAAATGCATCGTTTTATAAATATCATTAATTATAAAGCTGGTTGATTAATTTCTGCTCTTGATTAGAAATAAATACTTACAGCTAGGAATTATGTTTTATTGCATATATATGAATTTGTCGACGAGTCGGGGAAAAAAAAACTGTCGACGAGTCGGAAATTTCAATTACTTTTTATTAATTTGTCGACGAATCGGGACTGAATCGCTAAAAAGTGTAGCAAAAGTGAGAACTCAGTTTATGTTTGGCACTTTCAAATGTGCTCTTTCTTGTAGTCTGTAAAAAAAACTTTATAGAACAAATGGTGTGCTGGAGAACGAAGTTAGAAAAATACGTCAAAAGTTGGCCATCTCCCCGTTTCCAACAATGGGCTCAAGCAAGACACGGAAAATATGATTGAAGTTTTGGTTCTGCAGCTAGGTAGAAAAGAGTAATCATTTCTGATCAAAATAAAATAAACCCGATCGAAAAAGCTTTTATTTTGATGGAATTATGGGACTTTTACTGAAAGCACTACTATACCAAAAATTTAAAAAACTAATGAAAAAATGCGTGACAACCGACAGAAAAAACTATTATTTTGCCGTGGCTTTTGATGCGAAAAAATTTGAAGTGTAGCTAAAGGATAGAGCGAAATCAGAGCTACAAAACGGTTAATTCAGTTTTTCTTACTTTGAAAACGTTAACACAAGAAATCATTTTTGATTTCGGAAAGTTTTCATTTTTTTAGACTTTCGTCTAATTGGATTAGTTGTCTTAATTGAAGTTCTAAAATTATAGTTTAGGTATGATTTTGTAGAGATTTTCACAGCGCATCTTATGAAAAAACAATTAGATCGCTAGCTCAAAAACTGAAAGAGATAACTGCAAATTAAAACGGCGCCATTATTTCTGGAACACTCGTTATTTTATTTTCGGATACAACTAAATTAGGAAAGCTATTAAAAAACCACCACATTGTGAAAAAATAAGATAAAACAATGAAGATAAAAAAACAGTTCTCAAAAGAGAAATTGACTAAGATGATCTTCTAGATCAAGTTTCAACAACGTTTGTACTTCTTTTCGAAAAACTCATGCTTATGTGGTTTTGCCAGTACCGAAAGCGAAAGCGATCTCAAAAGGTGTATGAGTATCAGTTTGATGGAACCAGCGCCATTGATTACATATGTCTAAATGTCTTTTAAGCAAAAAACGATGGAACATTTGGGTAACTTTCCTCGTTAGTACTACTACTATTAGCGCCTAAATACAGTGTATCCCCTTGTTTTTAAATAATACTTGAGTGAAAGAGACAGAGACTTTTGAAAAACACCAGAGATGTACTTTCTCTACGATACTCTTATCAAACTACCGACAATCGCATAGGTGTGAAATAATTCTTTCCTAACTTATCGTCTTATAATCAGTCTATCTTTCCTCGTCTTATAATCAGTCTATCTTTCCTCTAACCATTCATAAAAATATTCATATCATCAACTAATGCATTTATAATTCAAGAACAATAAATAAAATAAATCTTGAGACAAGTGATACTTTAAATACCCATAACTTGATTAAAATTCGTGTACAACATGTACAGTTTCCTCTCTTTGTGACATCTTCGTCATTAATTTTCACGTAAATAGATGCTCCTACACTTAATGACAAGATATTAATTGAAGTCTACTCTTCCAGCATGCAGCTATTTATTTCTATTAGACATACTATATTTTATGATAAATTTTTGTTTGTAATATTCACCATTTGATCAAAAAAATATCACACAACTTCATACACTACAGTGCAATAGTTCTTCCATATAAATAAGAATCACATTGTTTGTAGTAAATTTAGAATACTTCTCTTTTTTTATCTCAAAACATTAAACAACTTAGAAAATGATACGTGATGTACCTCATTTCCCGAATTAAGTATACGCAACGTCCTAAAATTCATTGATTTAGATTGTGAACTGTGTGGAACAAGATTATACTTTTTCATTTTGTTTCAGATCAAAATGTACATGATTTCAAATAATTGATAGCTCACAGTTATGGCAAAGCATGTGTCATTAACTAATCATACTAATTAAATCCATACGGTTTTTTTTTATCTTCGATTGTTAACATGTATTTTTCCTCAGCATGTACAGTACAAAATATTTAAGTATGTACATGTCACAATAGCTATTAATTTAAATTCTTTTTTCCTTATTGCATATCTGAGAGAATGACACGTAGTTCTAACCCTTTAAGAGGTTAAAACCCGCCGGTTCCTTTCAAGGAACATTGATGTAATAGGTTCATAAAAGTTTTGTATTTTTAACCAAAATTTGGTCATTTCAGCTGCAGCTATAATAAAACTGTTTTCGAATGTAAAGGATTAATTAAATCTTTAGCACTCATTGTAATAAAAAGAAACTGAACATTCTCCATACTGCATGCAGGAGATGTATCACTACGGATCTTCGTTAAGTTGAGGTCATCATTGAGTAAAAATAAGTCGTTTTAACGACATCAGAGTTCAAATATTTGAGCTGACGATATTCAATTTTACTAATGATAGAGAGTACGTGAAATACTTTCTCAGACTTGCTTTATTGAATTTTTTTGTCTAAAAATCAGATGATTAAGATAAAATGCAACGATAAAGTAGTAGAATGCAAACATAATTTTAAGTTGAAACATCATCATCTTGACCTACGATCAAATTTTGTTCTATACTTACTGATGAAGAGATTTTGATAGATTTATCGTTATCTACTACGTTAATAAACACAAAGATTACAGTATGCAGTAATTAATATTTATGATCAAGCGCAAAGAATAGAGGTAATAATATTCAAAAGTTATACAAAAGCGAGTTGAACTGTGTAAAAAAAAGAACAAAGAAAAAAATATTTATATTGTATGAAGTTGAATATCGTCATCTTATCTGAAGCAACTTGTAGAAGACATTGAGATAGTGTTATGTTATTTTCCGAACACTAAATCAAAGGTCTTCCAAGAAGCGTCATGAATGTCATAGATATTATATGAAGACATATATATTATGAATAATCCTAGAAAAGAAAAAAGAAAATTAATTATCTTTGACAAGAGTATCAAACTTTATTACACAGAAGAATCGTAATAAAGATAATATTGAACACTTAATAAACATCATAGAGTACCTACAAAAATAAAATCTATTTTTATTTGAAAATAGCGAGAAAATAATTTGAAAACTTTACCTCGTTCGATCAAAATAATTGTGAGTAATAATTACAAACTTATATGCAAATATGTACGTCTTCATTAGTGTAAATTTCAACGATACTGTAATAATTAAGATGTTATTTCTTTTATCACTTGTATATGATAAATTCATATTATTGCAACTGGATTACTGTCAATAATCATATAATTTGATATGAGCGTTCATTTAGTAAGTGCAATATTATTAGACGCTCAAATACATCAATTATTTTTGACATTAACTAAAATAATCGCTAATCAACATTGTGACAATATACGATCTTTTAACTTGAAAATAATCTAAAAAAACAAGGCAAAGAGAAAAAAGAAAAGTAGTGTTTTGTTTGTTATTTCATTCAAATGTTCTTTAATTTTAACTATTGTAAATTCATCATTTTTTCTGTCTTCTTCAACTACGATATCAGTTTTAACATTTTAACGAAAAAAAAAACACACACACACTTTTATTTAAATCATAAATTCCTCCTATCAATGTTTATTATTTGATAAAAATAACGTTAACAACATGTTTAGAACCGGATGTTCAAAAGAACATATATTTATGGATAACAGATCGTTATTGTTAGTTTATCAATCAAAACTTATTTCCTCTTTTACTTATAAATGTAAATCTACGAGCAAAAAAAACAAAAAAAAAAAAATAACGTTTCAGGTGTGAGAGAGAGAGAGAGAGAAAGAACGAAAAAAAGAGTTCTGTTCAATTGTTACGCGTGTGCGTGTGTGTGTGTGTGTGTGTAAAATAAAAAGAAGAAAAAAAAGTGATTAAACTCAGCAAAATTGAGACAATGAACAACAATATGATTAAATTTACAAAAAAATCGTAAAAAAAAAATTTGTCTAAAAATCTTCATCAACTCTAGATTGACTTAACATAGTCTATTGATTCAAATACAATATGAAAATATGAACTCTTAATGATATTAAAAGAAAATATTCATCGATCTAATTAATTTCAATTAATGATAATTTAATATTGTTTAAAATTTTGTTACTTTCAAAATAAATAGAAGTCACGTTTTTCCAGTCACATCATGATCATTGTCTGTCATTTATCAAAAAAAAATGACTCCTTGTAATTTCTTGTTTTTTTTTCTTTTTTCTCATTCAAGAAACACACACACACACACATACACACACACAGTCTATTAGACTATACTATAGACATACGAATATATATACAGAATTATTTCTTAGAACATTAATTATTAGAAACATAGAATTTTCTTTGTTAAAAAAATTGTTCTTTCAAACTTCGATAAAAATCTCTACAATGAGTGATTTATGTTTACGTAATCGAAAAAAAATAAAATAAAATATTTTGTAAAACAATTTTAGTTTTTAGAATAGTCTTAAATTTATAAGAATCAACATTTTATCGTTCGTCGAACCATAAAAGTTAGAAGAATATGGTCTTAAATTAGACTATTATGACGTATAAAAAAAGAAAAAAAAAAAAAAAGAATAAGATTAATTTTTGCTCTTTGTAACGATCTTCCACATTGTTAAAAATGTTCTCTTGAGACTAGTTTATCGTGCTCAAAGTTTAATTACTAGATAAACAATAATATAAAAACAAGGATTTTTATATTAAAAATACATAAATAGTTAACGTTTTGTTCATCTAAATGTCTAAGAAAAATATACTACAATAAGTTTGATATAGAAATAGGTCGAATAAAAAAAATAAGAATATAATAATTTTCAAAAAAAGAAAATAATTTTTACAACTTTTTTTTTTTAACACTTTCTATCTTATTTGTTGTGCAGATGGATGACGACAACGAGTCCACTATAATAGAGACTCATACGATATTAATTAAAAGAAAGAAATTTAAGTACGAGTAAAAAAGTGATATGATACCAATATTAAAAGATAAAATATCAATTTTTCTTAATAAGGAAAAGTGATTAATTACTTTTTATAACTCTTCACTTATTCAGAATAATTTTTTTTTTTTGATAAGGGTAAACAAGTCTCATGAGAAACATAATGATTTAAAAATAGAGAACAAACAAATAATAAGAAATAAATAGTAAAGTACTTCATAACAGTAAGAAATAAGAATTTTATACAAAATATTAACTGATATTATCATGTTTTATAAAAGAATTTGTTCAATTTTATGAATATAAACTTTTTTAGTAATTAAAATTTATTAAAAAAAGAAAATCTGAAAATGAAAATTTTTCTGATATATCAGTAAGTCTTAAGCTTAATTCTAGCAATTTTTAGAAAAATGAATAATTACGTAAATGATTAGTCTAATTTTCAAGATAGAATAGCCTGATATGTCACCTGATAATTAAAAGTTAGAAGAATTTTTTTTAAATTAAGATGGTAGTTTGTATCTTCTATCAAACTAATTGTCTCTATTACCATTAGAAAAATTAAAGTATTTCTTTAAAAAACAAAAGAAGAAACTACGATATCTCAAAATTCACAGTCACTCCTATCCATTTCAATACAAATAACAGCTGGAAAACGAAATTAAAAAAAGTAAGAGAAAAAAATTTAATTAAAATGATGTAAAAAAGTGAAAATAGTAATTTAAACTTGTATAAAGTCTATCGTTCAGATAAAATTGTATTGTTGACTATTTGTTTTTTTACAATAAATTTGAATAATAAGCTCAACTAACGGAAGCTTAAACACAAATTGATGTTTCAATAGTAAAAATATTCGACTAATGAAAAATCGACATTCTATTTTTAGAAAAGAACAGAATAAAAAGAAAATGATATATATTCTTAGAAATAAAAATATCAGAAAAAGTATAGAGACTGCATATATATATGATAATATTAAATCTACCGATTGTAACGAGTATCAAAATCCAAATATAAATTAAAATACTTTTTTGATTTTGAACAGAAATAGTTTTATTTTTCAGTTTCAATTAATAATTCTCTCTCTCTCTCTTCCATACTGTAGATTGCTTTTTACATAGGTGATAAAGTGTTAACACTCATAACTCTATTATCAATAAGTGTGACACTCACTCGAATATGTTCTATATTTTTAACAAACGTTTTATTTTAAATGTTCAATAATGATGTAGATTAATAGTGACAAAATATATTGACTAATATTAGATTTAAAAAGTGAAATAGAGTTTATTCATTTAAATTTTAATCTTTAAATAGATTGATGAAAAAGTGTAAATTATTGTTCTTTTAAATTTTAAATAATTAATGAAAAACGTTTTTATTTTTTTTTGTTTTAAATAATCGAGCGGTCTATTTCTTTTTTCTTTTGTTAAAAATATGAAAAATTAAACATTTCCACTCAATCATCATTTTCCATTATAAAATTCAATATAAATCTTTGTATATTTTATTATTATCACGGATAAATGTCGTCAATCAAAATATATTTAGAAAAACTATTCAATCTTTTCTTGTAGAATAATATTTATTAGAGTACTTCATAATAAGAAGAAGAAAAAAGAGAGAGAAGAAAGTAGATCACTTGTCGAATCAAGTTGTTATTTCTACTTCTCATGTTTTTTTTGGCGAGAAAAATAAAACAAATTAATACATTTACTTACCACTAAGAGATGAGATAAAAGAAAGTGACATAGACTTATAGATTAATCATCGACGATTAAATTATTTCTTTTTTTTGTTTCCAGAAACAAGAAATAATGTTTTCTGGTAAGAAAGAGAGAAGAATTAGTTATATGCTTTTTTTTCTTCTGTTTTTTTTTTTTTTTTGTTTTAGACAAAAACGTTAGTGATGCGTGAAGGATTTTATTGTACAGGTATATAACACATACACACATTCATACGCTACCACCTTTCAAGGTGTATGGTTCTAAAACTGTATTTTCCCAACCATCGTCGGAAATAGAAGAAAGAAAAGAAGTTGCAAGTTCATGTCGCATCATACGACACACATACACACAGACGTCAAAAGAAAAAAAAAAAAAAGTAAGTTTAAAAAAAAATGAACGAGTTTTGTGGCACGTTCCAAATATGAATAAAAAACGCGAAGAGGAAAAAAAAGAAAGCATTGGACAAACATAATGCCACATGAATGAAGAGAAGAGAAAAAGAAGAAAAAAAAAGTTGTTCAACAAAAAAAAAGTATAAGAAGGAAGACGTTGTAGGTTCTCTTTTTTTATTTTTATTTTTTATGTTTATAAAAGTAATGATGACAAACTAACCGCCACCGTTGACATGTTGAAGTCACTCATTATAGAAGAAGGAAGAAAATATGAAGTCCGTTCTGACACTATTTAACGCGCATTATACCAAACAAAACAAAAAGAAAAAAAGAAAGAAATAGCTTTGATGATAATGCAGTCCACATAGTAAAAATTTCTTCTTCATTTTTTTTTTCTGAAAAAAAAAAAAAAAGAAGTGCTGCATAAATAAAATTATTTTAAACTTTTTTTTTTTCTTGTTCTATGATAGTTTCTATTCAAAAACATATACTTGGTAACGTCTATGTTAGAAAGTGAAAAAACATTGAACAACATCATGGAGAAATAGATAAAAAATAAATAAATAAATAAACAGTGACTACCATAAAAAATATCACACTTGAATTCCTTTTTACACTCTAATTTAAAAAATAATATTTGTATTCGTAAATTTGTTATTTTTTTTTTGCTGAAAAATGAATATAATCGAAAGCATAGAAAAGGTCACGGTAGAAATTCACTTTATTTTGAGGAAAAGTTTCCTTTTTAGCCTTTTTTTTGTTTTATTTTTTGATACAAACATCATTTTTCTTATTCATATAATGGCTAGTACAAAATCAATTGTATAATACAATCTATTTATTGTATTAATATAATATTTAATATATTGTACTCTAAAATAATTAAAAAAATATTTAGTTAACTGATTAACTCTTTATCAAGGAAAATTTCCTGTCATCAATAAAAGTAATAATTCTACTTTTTTTTATCAAACACAAGTAATAAACGTCTCTTGAAAAAACACTTCTATCACAATTCATAGATATTTGTTCATAATTTTTCAGATAAAATTACAAAAAAAAAAAACCTACGGCACTATCTAATTAATGAATTTCCTATAATTTTCAAGAATAGATAGATGCTTTTATATTTTATTCTCTTATTTGACGCTTCACACTTCACAAACCATAATCATATTGCTATTTCAATTATATATTCTTATTCTAAAATAGTTAAACTATTTCCTAATTATAATTACTAAAAAATTATCAATAGAAATCGTTTTACTTACCAGATATGTTTTAATTTATACTCTATGTTCGTTTAGTTGTTGAAATAGCTTCTTATTACTATTAAAAAAAAATGTTCATATGAAAAGAGAGGTAACTAATCGTATTGTTGTTAAAAGAAGCTTTTTTTCTTTCCCACTTTTCTTCTTTTTTTTTTTTAATTCAAATTTTCATGTAGTTGTCCTATCAAGAATTCACTACCTTAACGATACGTCATTTTTTCTTTGTATTAGTTAAATTTGGTGGAAGAATAAGGAAACGTTGTTCTAAACAATTGACATGATATGTATGATGGAACAAAGGAAGACAAGAAGTAAAATTTTAAAACACAATATTTCACGCATATGAAAAAGATTTTCTTATTCTTTGTTCCTAATAATAATGATAATAATAACATTGCTTCTAGCTCTTTTACGTCTTTCTATGTGAATAAAAAATATAAATAGTTAAGTTTAGTTTTCTTTCTAGTCTAGTATATCTTTTCAATATATTAATAAGAAAACAGTAAAAAAAGCACATTCCACCGTTGTTAACACAAAGTATGTCATCCTGATTTGAATTTCAATGTTGAGAGGCGTTAATATATGTAAATCGTTACGGCATACATTTTTTTACGCTAAGAACAGTAGATTGTGCTTTTTCGTTGATTTTTTTTTTTTTTCTTAATAATAAAAAGTCCATTTAAATATCCATAAATTGATAGTCATATCTGTCTCATTTTCTTTAATGTTTCAAACATGTCTCTGGTTATCCTAGAAACATCTATATTTATTAGTCCTTTTCATAAATCATGTTCTTCAAATGAAACTGGATATTTCCTAGTTCTTCACTACCCATCTGACCTTTTTTCTTTTTAATTCCAATAATTGTCTCATCATCGCCATAGGTGAGATGAATCCACACACACACACACAAAAAAAGAGAAAACACCTAGTAGTTGACATTTAATCAGTTTCTTTTGAAAGTAAAATGAGAAGAATTTGATACTACCTTTTTTCTCTTTTTTTTCTTTGTGACGCCATACATGCCATATGCCATATCAACAGAAACAAACTAAACAAATTGAACATTTTTCATTCGGAAATAATTGCAAGTAATTAGAAAAATTATATGTCTTTTTTCTCTATATTATGATAATGCGTCAACGTTAAAAAATAGTTTACCATTGTTTTAAATACAAAAAACTACAACAACAATCGTTTAATTAGTATACGCTTGACATATGGCGATCAGTAACGCAATCAGTTTTTGTATAATAATAAACACAAAGTTTTTTAATTATAATTATTGAAAATAATTTACTAAATTGCTACATCAAATTTTTTAGTGAATATTGTTAAAAGAGAGGAATTTTATTTACTGTCATATATTTTTACTATACAAATATAACTAAATTTTTCAGTTTTTCAAGACTACTGCTGTTTAACAATCATGTACAGTAAAAAAAAAAATGAATGTATATTTATTGTTTGGTCTTGAATTGTGGTTCAAACAGGCATTGTATGATCTAAAGAACGACTATTCTTCTATAAACACAGTGCGATATATATCAATAGTAGTTTGTTTTCAATTGGCTCAACGATGTATGAGAATCAAAAGTTAAATAATTTATTTCAAAAAACCAGATTTTAGAATTTTAATCAAGCCTTTTCTCTGTAGATAAAGATAGTTAGTCCCACACACAAAATGAATCAGTCGTCCCCAAGAGTCTATCTATTATATTAGGCTAGATCTAGAGATGGAGGAGAGACTTTTTCGGTATTGTACAAGCCATTTCTGTAGTACCACAGGTAGCTAATAGTAGTTTACGTATTGTAACAAACAAAATCAAATAAATAAATGGTGATCATCAATCAAAGAAACATAACTAACTAGCAATAGAATTCGCATATTTGACTTCATCTAACAATACATGTCATTTACAATAAAAATAACTGAATTAGAAGTTACGATTAACCCTTTGGGGACGGGTGACGTTTTAAAACGTCATTAAAACGTCAAAAATCGGAATAAGTCGTGTTTTCCAAAACTTTCTTTTGAAGAAACGTCTCTCAAAACTAGATCATAATCAAATTTCA
>CAJNOQ010008629.1:0-11010 GCA_905250885.1 Didymodactylos carnosus | reverse complement strand
TGATGTCTCATTTTGTCGAATAGATCCAGGCATATAATGATCTTACTTCGATTTGCCTGCTCTTCTTAGCTTTGTACTTTTTTTTTCCAGTTGGCGTTAAATAAATAAGAAACAAGTTTAAAAAAAAAAAGTATGGGAACATCCAGTATTTACAACTGTTATTAATAACTCTTTCTATAGCTTTGTTATCAAGCCTAAAGTATTGAGATCTTTCAATGTCCACAACTGATCTTGTTGAAAAATCAGTTATTTATGAGAAAAATATAATCCTCTCTAGTATAATTTGAGAACTTGTACATACATTAGTAGAAAATAACTGGTTACAAAGTCGAGCAGAACATTTTTGGCCAATTAGCGTGTATTATTAGATACATGTTGTAAGAGATATTGTCTATTTTTTATTTGATTTTAGATTTACTGGTCAATAGTTGCTCAAAATTTAAATATGAAAAGTTTTTTTCATAAAGTTTCCCATCAGACAAAACAAATATCCGAATATGCCTATTCAATTGGGTGTATTTTCAATGGAGATGATGATGGATGCTTCTTCTTAAATAAAATTTTGACAAGTTTTAATTGTTTCGAGCAAATATACAATACTTCAAAAAGCGAAACATTTTGGAATGATGTCGACTACATCATACAATGCACAACAGAAAGTCTAACTTCGCCAACATGTAAAATAGAATTTGGGAATGATGTTAGTGTATACTTTTTTATTTATAGTAAGATTGAATATTATCTTAGTAGGAGAAAACAAGCGAATAATTTTAATTGGGGGTCTGAAGACAATGTGAAACAATCTAGAACAGAATTTTTCAAAAAATTAGTTTATACATTCACATCAACTAATGGCTTGGAACCAAACCTTAATGCGAATGATGTAAAATTATTGAAATATATGGATATTTCGACATATCTATCATCAGTTAAAACAATCGATAATGAATCAGTGAATCTTTTTTTTGTTTTATGTAAACTATCATTTCAATCATCACCGATTTGTCGTCCAGATCATCTGCAATGGAAAAATATGTTATCTAATCACGTATTTGCAATATCTCTTGAACATTTTGTTTCAAATTACTTACGTTGTAAAGAGGCGTTTCAAAACTTTCTACTGGACATTAAAGGATTTATATATCTTATCGAAAAGATTCTTCCACATAAAAAAAATCAATCATCACTTTTGTCGCGTTATTGTATATTTGTAAATAATCTTAGTTTAAATCAAAATGAATTTTTCGAGCACTTTCGATACATATTCATTGACGGTATTCAACAAAATTGCTACCATTTCGAAGAAGTTGGTAAACTACTATTTGCCATGGGTAAAAACGTTAGTATGTTTAGTACTTACTTATCGTATTATTACGCATATCTTAAAAAACCTAGGAGTGATTTTTGGAACGTTTTCTATTATCTAAGCGAAACATACGAAATAACTGAAAATATTCATCAAGACTTCGTTCGAAAATTAACACTGGATGTACGAACGTTATCCATTAAGGAATTTCTTCAACTCAATCAAGATATTATTGAACATTTGAAAAATGTCAAATCCGAAAATTATACTCGTTTTATGACAATTATTGAAACATTATTCGAGGAATTCACAAAAAACCTACTGAAACGTGAACAACCTTATAATCAATTGTTAGACATTGATTTGAAAGAATTGTTAAAGAACAGTCTTGAATTATCATTAGCACGTACTCTCCAGAAACCTTCTTCTTTGCTCATCATTCGACGGTTGTTATTTCAAAATAACAGTCGTACGCTGAATGTTGTTGATCGAATCTACACTCTGTTTTATAATTTAAAAGATTTTGATCAAGATTTATGTCGAGTAAATGAACCGGCTGATATCATTCACGATGAATGGCTACAAGATTTTCTCTTTGATATTCCTGAAAATTTTTGCACACAGTTGAATCATCATGACTATCGAAATTTATGTAACACTTATGAAGACAATCGTTGGACGAATTTTATTTGGTCTCGAATTATGTATCTGAGCATTTTAAAATCAAAATCTGGAAAATCGAATAATATGCTTTTGAAACTAAATCAATGGATGATTGACGTTAAACATGACACTTTCAACATAAAAGATACACTAACAAATATCATTATTGTTAATCTTTTTGAAATTATTATCAAAGATGTAGAATCTGTGTTAGCACTTCCGAATATTCCATCCATCATTGACTTCATTTTTCGTATAAAAAACGAAGAAATACATGGAATAAATCTTAAAGAAATTAATAATTTCATTCAACGTGGACAAAGTTTCGTCCAAGATATCTTATTACTTAAAGGTCAGTTGAATATGAATATATAGCTATCTTGAAAATCAACTGATGTATGTTGAGAAAATGTAACTTTTCGTGGAAACAGTGCAGCATAAATCTTCATTAGAAACACCCGACTGCATAAGATGATTAGTTTGCATTGGATCAAAATGTTAGAAAAATTATTTTCATTTTTCCCAGCTAAGTAATAACTAATTCATTTTTTCTTTTTATACTGACTCTGTGAAAGTGCAAGACTGTGAAGAGCAAAGCTATCATTCACGACTAGTTTTGGTTTTTCTACCATATTATAAGTCTAGAATAAAATCTTTAAACTTATTACAGTATCGAAAAAGGGAGAGTCAGTATGAAACAAAAATCAGAGAATAGATACCTCAAATGAAAATGATCGGATAACTAAAATAAATCTAGCGGCTTAAGACAGAGCTGTGGAATTATCATTATACGGTATAATGATGACTGACAAGTCAAAGTCTAAAACTCTCGACACTCACCACTTTACAGAATCTCAAAACTTCAGAACGTCAGAATTTTAAGAAGTTTAGCACCTCAGAATCACAGAAGTTCGGAATTCTCACAATTTCAAAACCATTTCAGAATTTTTAACCGAATTTCACGAATTTCAGCATCACAAAATCACAGAATTTTGCAATCTCAGAACTTTGAAATTTCAGAATCCCAAAATTTCAAGAATTCAGAGTATGAGCATTCTCTGAATTCAAAATTTCGGTATAACAGAATCTCAGACTTTTAGAACCCAAAGAAGTCCAGAATCTCAGGACTCATTCAGTTCCAGAAAGAGTAGATATTCAGCAGAGAATATAAGCCACGTGCGTCCTAGAGGGAGGACGGAGGGAAGATGAGTGTGATTCGACACCTGAACGCAAAGTAGAAATTTTTCAGAATTACTCGAAGTTTATACACCTTTGGTGTTAAACGCGTGAAGCTTTGTAAAGTAACATCCCATTGCGTGATCCAATATACTCTTTCGAAATACTACAGGTTTCGACTATAAGATTCTGAAATTCTAAATGTCTAGGAATTGAGAATATTAGTGACAGTGTGAAGTTCTGAAATTCCAGGATTCTGAGATTCTCAAATACTAAATGACTAGAAATTCGCAGTATAGTAACCTTGCGAAATTCTGAAACTCTAAACGTTAGGAATTCAGAGTAATAGTGATAATGTGAAAATTCTGAAAGTTTGCGCTTCTGAAATTATTAGGAACTGACAGTATAGTGATAGACTGAAACTCAGAAACTCTGAGAATCTTAAAGGCCCCCTTCCCCAGATCAGATATGACCATTTTCGTCAAAAATCTTTTTTGCACTTGTATTGCATAAGCGCCACATGTCCGCACGCATGTTCATTAGATCCGCCATGGAGAATAACCTATAGCAAAATATCAACAAACTATTTAACACTCAAAGAACTTTTAAGTAAAACACACTTAACTGAATCAGAATTTATCCTGCTTTTATCTTAAGACTGTTTTTTAGCTTCAGGGCTTCCACCACGTGCAGGAATTCTCGCTAACGATACATCCTAGAAAGAAAAAATTTTTTTGATTTGTAAACAACACCTATAGCTAGGAGTTGACAGAGTCCGATTTTTAAAATATGCTTCTATTTTTTATAGAAATAGAGGATTCCTAAGAAACCTTCCTAGGATTTTTTGGATCTTAAAGTTCTATTAAGCACCAGAAATGAGTAAATGAAAAAATCAAAAAATAAAATGTAAGTGATTAGGATGTGATAGTATAGTGATAATGTAAAATTCTGTAATTTTTGAATGTTTTATATTTTGAAATTCTGTGTAGTATGGCTTGTCGAAAATTTCGAAGTCTGAGTAGAAAGTCATCGTTATACAGGATAGTGATAATTTGACAGCCCTCGATAATTTTAAAGGTAATACAGTTTTGTATTGCAAGGTTACATATTTTGAAGATTATGAATCTTTAATTCAACGCATATCATTTATCTTTTCCGTTTTTAGGCAAACGGTTGGCATATGAACAGCTGCTGACTTCATCAAGCGTCTGTTATTTTCTTCGGTCTATGGATTTGAAAAAAATGTTGACATCATCGATTCATCAATACTGGAGCTTTCCGAAGACCACATTGGCAATCGATTCAATAATGTTCATTACTAGACCGAGAGATATCGAAGTTATCGAAACCGATTCTAATGAAAAATGTTTCAACACTTGCATTGAAAAAGGACGTGAATGGATTCGATGGTTTGATCGATTTATCGATGTATTTGAATATCCTCTCGAATGGTTTAACTGTCATAATGTTGATGGAGCTCGTCAGTTGTTTATTGATTTGAATAGTATTAAAGATAATTCGACAACTACTTTAATTCAAATGGAAACAATCGTTGAAAAAATACTGAAACTTCTCAGACCCTTGAACGATCTTCCACGTCTCTGTCATCTATTTAATTGTTTAACACCATTTCAGATTATAGAACATGGTACAACGGATGGTACATACGACTGGAAAAAATTCATTCTGGATTTAAAACGTTCTGAGCAGAATAATAACTTCACTATTGGAGCAAATGTCAGTGGCGGAAAAGCTTTTTCGATTAGCAGTCGTCAAAACGTTCATTGGTCTATCGCTAGTGAAAAACATGCTTGCAATATCAAAATGGAGTATCAAGTAAACGGTTTGAAAGATAACTGTCATTTATTATTTTCGAAGGAAAATGTGCCTGTCGATAGAAGAATTTTAGGTGGTGAATTTGAAACCCAAAAGTCTGGTCAGTTATTAGTTACCATTGACAATGAATCTGGATATGCGTCACGAACTATATGGTTGCGAATAAAGTCAACTAATTTATCAAGATGTCATCTTTTTGACGGCATATTTAATATAATCCATCAAGCGTACAGCACACAGTCAGTTCGCACAATTAAAGGCGGTCAACTGAATCCATTACTAGACAAAGCATTTTCGTTCATCGACAAACTCCTGACGGGTACTATCAGTCTCAGAGAAATGGTTGATCTTAAAGCCGTCTTCTGTAATAAAAACATCAATGTCGAAGACGAAGTTAGGAGGTTATTTACTAATCGTTCAGACGCTGAACTGCTTAATCAACAAAGAGCAAAGAAATTATCATCTACGAATGCAAATCCACTAAATAATGACATCAAACTAGTATGTGAATGGCTACAAACCTATCAATATTATAGTCATATTAATAATATTATCGATTGTATAGAAACGTTCGATATTCTTACAAAAAATAATAATGATGAATCAATAGATACTCTCAAACGATTATGTGGTAATGAGAATTGTACTCTTCGTGAAATTACACAGGTTCATAAAACCTTACAACAACGACTTAAACATTTATCAGGCTCACACTTACAATTAATCAAAACAATGCTAGAATGTTCAGGTGTTGTGCAGATGATAAAAAAACGTCAATTATATTCAACTGAAGGACAACATCGATTTCAAGAATTACGAGATAATTTAACAACACAATTCCAGTTACAAGAACGCAATAATATGATTCTTAATTCATTAATTATAACTTATGTATTATGCGAACCATTTGCTATGAAAGCAAAAACTTTCGAAGAATTTGTTGATCGTGTAGCTCGACTATCAAATGTGGATGATAATTCTTTGAAACACATAAAAGGTAAATTTTTGGTCAACTTTCGTTCTAAGTCTTTCTTTTACTATTTGTATGGCGTTCTGAACACTTACAATAAGTAGTGAACATTAGATCATAGATGAACTATTGAACAATAAAATGTCTCTATTATCTTTAAAATCAAAACGACATGACTCGGGAGAGACTACTACACTATGCTATTCTCAGTGTTTGTAAGGTATTACTGCATCTTCAAAATTTTTCTAATCAATCTGTGTTTTCAGAGCTTTTCTTATGATTATAGAAATAATGTGTTCATAAAATAGTTAAAAACAGGAAAAACAGCTAGAGTTGATTCGGGTGAATTTAGAATAAAAACGCGAAGCAAATTCCGTTTTCTTAATAACATTTTTATTTTTTAACATTTTTGGAAACTGATTCGACAGATCTCTCTGGCAGATGATGGCCTATCGATCTATCCAAAAACTAAGAGAGACTGTCTCTCTATCCATCGATTTTCTAAAATCACCTTGAATATTCAGGGTGATTTTAGAAAATCGATGGATAGAGAGACAGTCTCTCTTAGTGATCTAGATTCAGATAAGATTTTCGAAAAGTTTTTGGATAGATCGATAGGCCATCATCTGCCAGAGAGATCTGTCGAATCAGTTTTCAAAAATGTTATTAAGAAAACGGAATTTGCTTCGCGTTTTTATCTAAAATTCACTCGAATCAACTCTATATCAAGTGTGGTAAAATCAACCAAAAAAGGCAAATCGGAAATGACAAAAAATTTCTTTTTCTGGTTAGAACATCTGCTTTTATTTTTTCTGCTTCATCCATATTTATATATAAAAGATGGGATATATAGACTTTTATAACAAACCAAGACTATCATAAGCATTTAAAAGCTGAGAGAAAGTTGCGATTTTTAAGCATCTGTTTCGGATGCTTAAAAGACGTGTTAGATAAAGTTGCTCTAGGCTAACAATTGAAGCACTGCACATAAAGACTTGAAATTCAGTGTTTAGAGGTTACTAACTGTCCTGTTTCCTTTTGTCTCTAGAAAGTTTTCTCCAAAACCTTACGAAATAGGGTTTCCAGAAAACCGTGGTATGTGAGCTACTTGTCCTTGTTAAAATGTGTTGTCAGGAAAACTGGTCGACGATAGACAGTTTTCAATGACATATTCGGATTTAGCGTCGCGAGACAAATATTTTGAAACTGGAAGCACGCCTCTAGTTCAAAATCGCAGCTTTTAAGTTTTATTTTAAACTTTTAATATTCAAATTTTTTTAAAATTGAAATAACTCAGCTCAGGTGAACGATAGACATTCAAACGCCATCTAATAAAGAATTCAAAACTAAACAAACGTATGCGTTTCTCAAATGCATCGTGCATCGTCTAGTAAGAAAGATTTTCTCATAATCCTTACCAAAATGTTTCTCAAAAATTTTAAAATACTATAAAATCTCTGATTTCATCGTTCTACAATCTTTTCGAAGGTCACAGCTAATTTTCTAATTTTTATAAGGTAGTTTCCTACAACTAGGACGAGTTTGCTGTATTTTATAATAAGAAAGCATCGTATGACAAAAATTTGTAGAGCCAAAATTGTTAAGAACAACGAGTTCTCCCTAGCACGACAGACGACAGACGAATGGCTATCATAAAAATAAACTTGATTCTTTTCACCAGGAAACTACCTCATAAAAGTTAGAAAATTCACTGTGACCTTCAAAAAGATTGTAGAACGATGAAATCAGAGATTTTATAGTATTCTAAAATTTTTAAGAAACACTTTGGAAAGAGTTATGAGAAAATCTTCCTTACTAGACAATGCACAATATATTTGCGAAACGCATACGATTTTTAAAAAAGTTGAATATTATAAGTTTAAAATATAACTTAAAAACTGCGATTTTGCTCTAAAGACCTGCTCCTTTTTCTTGAAAACGCATTTTAACAAGGACAAGTGGCTCACAAACCACGGTTTTGTGGAAACCTACGTCTTAAGGTTTTGGAGAAAACTTTCTAGAGACAACAGGAAAGAAGACAGTTAGAAACCTCTAAACACTGAGTTTAAATTGGTTTGAATCAGTAATTTAAAAGGTAGGTTGCTCATCTAACACGCACATTACTATCTGCAGTTTTAAAGTTCTTAGAAAGGTGGATAAAAGCTGATGCGTCTCGTCTCCAGCTTACGATGGCTCTGAAATAAATCTTGCGATCCCTAAAATGGTGGATATAGAAAGGATCTAAATAAAACGTAGAACATCAAAATATACCAAAATTAACAAAACATCGTCGGATTCCGATTGGGAAACAAATAGTTTCCCGATAACAAAAGACTTTCTCAAACATTTGTTGACTAAGTTACGACTTTTTCTATAATACTTAATAGTTTATAATTCTTTCTTGTAGTTATTAACGAAAATAAACAAATTGTAAACTTGTGGTTATCAACAGAAGTAACAACTGTATTGGACAATGCTCTCGTAACGATGGAATATCTATACAAAACTGGCACAGTAAATGTACACTTGAAACGACTAATGAATGAACAATCTTATTTTAAAATTGAATATTCTATTGGGAAAATGCAAACGCAAATATTTAGAACACCTATTGAGGATGATGAGGAAAATGAAGGTAAGGTGGAGGAGCAACCACGAGAACCAGAAAAAATTAAATTCGTCTTGTCAATGGCTGATGTTGATGATCATAAACGCCAGCTAACGTTTTGTAATGTTGATCTACAACAAAACAGGATTCATACAAAGATATTATTGAATGAACAACTGAAATTATTGAAAGTTATCGAAAAAATCTATTTAGTCTCGACAAAACTAGAAATGTCCGGCCATCCAAACTACCAACTTAAAGAAGAAAAATATGAAATGTTTGATAAAACAGGTAAACTGAACCTTGTTCGCTTCTTACAATGTCCTTTGTTTTGTCTATCAAAAGTCATTAATAATAATATATGGCTATAAATATATAAAGGTTTTGAGATCTGTCATATCTTTCGTAATACATTAATATTGTGGTGTAAATACGTAATTTACTGTCTAGGCGCTTTGTGAATAGAAAGATATTGAATCTTATAAAAAACGGAACTGAAAAGATCTCTGAACTTATTTGCATTCAATATATGAACATAAAAAACACTTGCTGATCGTTTGCTATTGAAAATTTAAACTCAAGAAAAAATAAAAGGTGAAATAAAAGGTGTTTGAGGTTCAATCAAACACTAATCTTTGCGTTCGTCTTTTCCCTCATGAGGGAACCACCCCAGGTGCCCAACTCCGATTTCCTTCATTCATCCCTCGTTTTATAGAGCACATCGAGCTGGTAAAAAGTCTAAAAGGATTTTTGCGCATGGCTCTTGAAGTCTCGGTTTTCTGCAAAACCAGTTTTTAAGAAATTCTAAAAAATAATCAAAATCTTTCATAAGGAGGCATAATTATAGCCCGCACATTTCTGATTAAAATGAGACATCTTCCAGCTCTACACGACCTTTTTTTGCAAAGTTATAGAATTTACAAGAAAAGTCCTAAATTAATTTCTTCTTATTTCTACAGCTTTGAGCTGACAATGAACATTTAGGGCTTTTCTTGTAAATTCTGTAACTTTGTAAAGAAAGGGCGTGTAGAGCTGGGAGACGTCTCATTTTAGTCAGAAATGTGCAGGCTATAATTATGCCTCAATATGAAAGGTTTTGATTATTTTTCAGAATTTCTCAAAAACTGGTTTTGCAGAAAACCGAGACTTCAAGAGCCATGCGCAAAAATCCTTTTAGCATTTTTACCAGCTTGAGGTGCTCTATAAAATGAGGTATGAATGAAGGAAATCGGAGTTGGGCACCTGGGGCGGTTCCCTCGTCAGCTGTTCCCAGGTCGAATTCACCCGATCGGATCCTGCCGGATCCTTTTAATTCCGGTGATTTCCGGAGATCGGAATCTGCTCAATTCCTTCGCGTTCCGATATTTTTTTTCTAGAGGATCCGGAGATATCTGGAATCAGGCTGATCCGTTAATTTCCAGTGACCAGAAATCGACGGATTCTGTGATGTACACTTTATTTTTTTTTCTTTTCACTGCGGATAATATATTCGCCGTTTTGTTTCACGACAGGAACACTTTAAATACGACACTGCAGAAAATGAAAAATGAGAAGTTGTTCTTCTCAAATTCTTAACAATGTGAGTCATCGCTCACATTCCGTCATCGCCCGACCTAGCTAGCGGGCCCCTCCACTCTCTCAATTGAACAGAGAGAAGAATCACTAGAAAATGAAAGAAAAAATTGAAGACTATTTTTAACCTTAAAATTGTTCACATTCTGCCAAATCCAGCGAAATCCGATTCATCGGCCGGAAGGTCTCGGAAGATGTCGGATCTTTTCCAACAACTTGCGACACGGATTTCCTGTATGATTGCTGCCGGATTTTACCGAATTCCACTAACTTCCGGCATGTTCCGATGTTAGATCCGGCAGGACCCTGACACCGGAATGGACGGCCTGGGTTAGAGTGAATATACAGCTGCTAGACAAAAAGAAGTGTGTGCGTACACAACTTTGTACACAGTGCGAACTCTCGATCAAGCGATTTCAGCTTAAAATCGGCTTTTTTTAGGGACACTTTAGAAGACCCCCTTCAAAGTTATGAGCGCTAGTACGCGATATAAGACCCGGGTCCTCTATTGTGTCCATCCCTTTACAAAAAATTTAAAAACGGTATCTCTGACCGTTTTTTAATTACTAATTAGTCCTGGTTAGCACCTATCAGTGGCACTTCGGTGAACAAAGAAAATTTTGCTAATGTCAGAAAAAGTGAAAGCCAATCATATCATTCAATAGAAACTTTTCGAGCGCTATCGATTGTCCGGCCACTTTTTTAAATTTTTGCCTGTTTTGTCTGAAAAATCCGTTTTAAATCATTTTTGGTGTTCAACAACTGACCAATTCTCAATTTTCTCAATCAGAACTCAAGTTCTATGGAAGAAAAATATCATATTCTGAATCAAAATCGAAAACTGAGTCGACTGATGTGTATTTCGAAATTTTTAATTAA
>CAJNOQ010008628.1:0-11011 GCA_905250885.1 Didymodactylos carnosus | reverse complement strand
AAGAGAGAGTTTGGGACAATTTCGATATGTGTCATACATAAAGTAATGTAATCAATTCTATTGTTTAACTAGGTAATTGTTGGTACCGGTACTTGTGTGATTCCTTTACCGAGCGTTCGGTACCAACTATTAGAACCGTACCGAAAGTAAAGTTGTTTACATTATCTAAATCTATTTTTGAACTTACAAGAAGCTTTTTCCTCCTTAAATCGCGAAGATTCTCGTTCCTTAATTTTTTTCGTAGATATCGAACTTTTCGGTACTTTCCCTGGTACCGAATGATTCAATACCTAACAGGGTACCAAGTCGAAATTTTCGGTACTGCGCGAAAACAGTACCGGTACCGAATTACCGACAATTCTCCACGCCTAACAGATAGCACACAAATAATTATCTTCAGAAAGTAATATACTTTCCATCCCCCTTAGAAGCGCCTATTGCATAGTCTACGAATATCCACTCTCATACAAGTCATCAGTACTATACCACGTAAGAAGCATAAATGGATGAGTAAGAAGAGGCTAAAATTTGCGTTCCTTCTTTTCAATATTATATGTACTTATAAAAAGAAAAATGAAAAGATACAAGGATCTTAGTCAAACTGAATTATTTAAAAGCTTATAAACACGCAGACTTAACTTTTATTCTTCTTCACGACTAAATCGCGTAACTTTGCTACCGGAGTGTGAGTACATTACCGTTTTTACTCTTTTTGTTTATGTTACAATATTTGAAAGGAACATTGTGTTGATATTGTTTTGTAGTTAAAAGTGTGCTTTTCAAAATCCGCTATGTGATCCAACTCTGTTCACTCAATCGTGTTTGTGCCATAATCAAAATACCAGAATCTCCGAAAAAAATGGATTTTAATTTTTAGTTTACTACATTTTAGTTGTAGCGCAAACACGATTGAGTGAACCGAATTGATCACATAGTGGATTTTGAAAAGCACACTTTTAGCTACAAAACAATGTTAACACAATCTTCCTTTCAAATATTGTAACATAAACAAAAAGGGTAAAAACGGTAATACACTCCGATAATAGAGTTACACGATTTAGACGTTCAATTCTTCTAGAATTTAATGGGATACTAAAGTCACTGAAGTACAATGATCAGCATTAGAAAAACTTCAAACAATTGGATGTGGATGGGTTAGCAAGATTTCTTAGACTAATTTATGAGACAAATAATTTAGATTTGAACTGTCTGTATATTTATAGATGTACCTGATATCTCTGAGAAAGGATGAACGAAAAAAATGATAAACTTCCAATATAAGATTAACGAAGTTTCAAATAGATAAGCCAAATAAAACTTTATATATACAAACTTTTATGAGCTTTATTAATTAATGAAGAAAATTATTTGTTTTCAATTAATTCTTGCCAAGTTAACTTAACATTCGCGAGACAATTATCAGTAGACATCTGCATCTATTTGAGAATTGCGAGAAAAGTATCAGCAGGAATTATCATTAATACTACCAGTAGTGTATGGTTTACAATAGCCGGATGGTGTACAGTTGTACAGTTAACTCAAATCATGTCAAATTAAGAACTTAGTTTTCATTTTTAAACTAAAATTCATATTTTTAAAAAAGACTTTTAGTTAACCTGATCATGCAACTGTGCTCATTTCTCACAGCATTTTGTTTCTTCTATGATTCTCAAATGAAGACATGTTCAGAGCTCTGCAACGTCACAAATTAAAAAGAAAAGTGTGTTTTTGAATATTTTGAGACTTTCGTACACTCTACATGTTTATTTGTTTAGAAACTATGGCAAAAATACAAGAGACTACGTTTCAAAAATTATGTGAAAAAGTAGTAACTACGTGATCAAGTCATAGATCAATCCTCTAACATAAATATTCTAAGTTTCATTAATATTAATTTAACTTGGCAAGAATTAATTGAAAACAAATGATTTTCTTCATTAATTAATAAAGCTCATAAAAGTTTGTATATATAAAGTCTTATTTGGCTTATCTATTTGAAACTTCATTGGAATTTTCTCTTTCATCATTTCTGAGACAAATTCTACTTACCTTTTCTTCAAATTTTATTTCAAAATCATTTAAATGTTCCTGTTTTTGATTAATATTTTGTTTAAGATTGGAATTTTCATTTGTCATATCTTCTATTTGTTGTTTTAATGTCTCAATTTCATTTAGTAATGATTGTTTTTGACGTTCTTTTGCTTCGAAATCACTTGTATTCTGTTTAACAACTAATTTTAAATCTTTCATTTGATTTTCATATTGATCCTATGTAAATGAGAAATAAAACAATTTTACTACGATAAATGATTCACTTAAATTGATAAAAAAAAGAATTCTTTTTTTCTACTAGAAATGACATATTGTTTATTATGTTGTTATTCGTATTAATCATTAGAACTCTTTTCTCTAATACCTTTTCGTTTGTTAGTTGTCTAACAATCGTATCTATTCCATTTTCTCCCGTATCAATCTTTTGGATTAATTCATTTTTTTCATTTTTTAATTGTTCTATTGTCGTTTCCATTTGTTTTATGTCGTCCGTTAATGATGTTATTTCTGATTTTCTATTAAATAAAAAACCAAAACAAAAATGATTGATAATAAAAATAGTCAAACTGTCATATGTTATTACTTACAAACTTGTATTGTATTCATTTTGTACTTTTAAATCGTTTTTTATCTGTTCATTATATTCCATCTATAAAAAGGAGAAATAAAAAACAAATGTTATTGAATAATTTCTTTTTTTTTTTATAAATAATATTGTGACAAACCGTTGTATTTGATTGAGTTTTCAATTGATCTAGTTCATTGCGTAGTTGAGTATTTTCTAATGTTAATGTATCAATTTGAGTAAAATTCTAAGTTCAGAAATGAAATACAGACGTAATTCTTTATATATTGATTAAAAACTGTTTTGCTCTTATTTATAAGCATTGAGACTATTTATTGCTCATTCCTTGCCAATATATCTTATTAACTATCTCAAGTTGTACAATCATACTTGTTGAACAGAATTTTTCATATTATCAATCATATTTTCCAATGTCAATTGATGATCATCTATTCTATTTCGAGAAATTAACATGTGTAATTGTGTGAAATTTGTTTCATATTGATCAATACGATTGTTTAATTTAGTTTTATTTAATAAAAATTTTTCTTTCATAAATTGAATTAGTTGAATTAAATTATTTGTATCATTTTTCATATTTGTACAATAAGTATTGAGTTCTTTAGATTGTTTCTCAGACTAAAATAAAACAAAAAAAAAAAATAACAAAAACATTCAAATTGTCAATTTTTATCTATTGTATAGGAAAATAATTGCTCAATAAAATGGATATTAATATTTCAACAACATTTATTTAACATATGATCGTGTATTATTATCTATCAACAAGTATGTATAAATACCTCATTAAACTGAAATTGAAATTGATCTAATTGTTTTGAATATTCATTCATTTCATCAAAAAATGTTTTGTATAACTTCACATGATTATCTCTAAAATAAAAATATCAAAAATTTATTTTTTAACTCAATTTCAAGTGTATCTATTTGATAAACAAAATTGAAAAATGTCGGAATAATTTGTATAAAATCAATAATAAATATTTATATTAGAAAATAATAACAAAAATATAAACGTTTTTGATTCGATACTCTAATCATTATCAGCTACATAGAATATCAATGATTATCATAAACAGGATACCGTTTGCACACGATGAATGATAAACCTAAGGATTTCTGCTCTTAGATATTTTACTATAAGAAAAAAAAGGATGGGATTTGACCGTTGTTTGTCCCGCAATCAACTTGCTTTTGCAACGTCTCAATGGAATATGATGAGATTATTCTTCTGTTACTATGTACGACGGCTTGTCCACGTAACGCGATACTTCGCTGATCAAGTTTTTTTTTAATTTTTTTCATCAGAAAATCTATAGGGGCACATCACTACACGCAGCTTTTCATGCTGATCACGAATTTGACTTTTTCTTTTTTGAAGAAAAAATTAATTTTCAATATAAAAATTTTAATTTGAGTGTTCTGACTTGGACATTTTGTTGAAAAAATTTTAAAAACATACCGTTGAATAGAGAATTCAATTCTCTACAAAACAGCTCGTTTTGTTTTGAGATTCTATTTTTCAGTCGAGACACAGTGGCTGCTTGAACGTGTCAACTTCCGCCTTAGTCTGAAAGCCTCAGAGGATTTTTCGAACTTTATTTTCAACTGGAGTCTTTTCAGGAAAGTTAGAACTACACAGACTATAAGTATGAAGTTTTTTTAACAACATTTAGTGCCTAAAAATGGTGTGACAAAAAAGTGTGTCACAGCGTTACTTCACAAAATCGACTTTTCGAGACGTGCAGAAGGGTTTGGAGAAAAGTTTTCTTTTACCAAAAGGAAGCTCGTTAGCTCCTCTATAAACTTTGCTCAAGACACTTTTTATTAGCTCTTCTAAATTCGCAGAAATTTGCACTTTAATGAGGAGTAGTTACAATTTAGGGCCTTTTTATGTCACAGCGTTACCGGTTTAAAAAGGTTTTATGGAAGCTCGAGCCTTTAATCAAAAATCGTCGTTTTTATACTCAAAGTAGAGCAAGAAGAGCCGCGTCGAATAACGCAAAAACAAACTTCCTATCTCTTATAGTTTTCGAGAAAATCTCAAATTACTGTGTCAAAAATGTCACAGTATTACCTTGGGACAAGCCGTGTAATGTGGTGAAAAGGTTATTTTGTGCAAAAATAGCGGAGACTGGACTTGTATTAAATTACAGAAGAAAAATGAAAACGTGTCGTTTTATTTTTGTGTAATTCGATCAGAATATATTCAAATAAAGTCTAAAGATATGTGAAAACATTCTTTTGGCCCAACTCATGTATTTCTAGTCTCCATTTTGATGTGAGAACTAATAGAAAAGACTTTATTTTCTTGCACTAAAAATCTACTGATAGTGTTGTAATCTACTTTTTGTAGTACTAAGAGTGTTGATTCTCACTTTGTCTTTTCTCCTCTACAGTTTTCTATTTTTCTTTTCTGTTCTTGAACTTATGAACTAGATTTGTTATTGTTTTTTAATAAAAATGTTTGTTGTTGATCTCGTACAGATTATTTTGTCAGATGTCGATCATCATTCAACGCAATCATAGAGACAAATCTGAAAATACTGAAACCTGTCTGAAATTGTCGATTTATAAGTTGATAATTCTTGTATTAATTTAGAGATTTCATTTTCTTTTTCCAAAGCTAAATCATTCATTTGTTGTTGAACGGACACTAATTCATGTTTTAATACATCAACATCGTCACTTGATGGTCTAAAAATGTGAATAACAATGTTTTTGAATAGCGAAAGTATTCCACGAACAGGACATGCATTTAGTACACATAAGAACCATTTTCCCATGTTATGTCACGTATCCACATGACTTATAAACCTTATTATCAGAAAATATTGAAACAATTCTATAAAAAAAAATCTTCGCTCATTGATATCAACAGGATTCCGTATATTTCTAGTATATAAAGTTAAAATAGAATTGTCAAACAAGACTTATCTATTTTAACAATCAATGGCACAATATAGACTACAAAACTCAAGTTAAAAAATCTATCTATTTCCTTTTTAACAGTAGTCTGTGTAAGTGGAAGCAAAGAAGAAGGAAGAATACCCCATCTTGCGGCTGCCGGTTCCGATATAGGATGCTGTCAAATGGCCGTTTCAATAGTCCGATATCTTTCCTGCAATTGATAAGCTTCTGATATGGCCACCCATGTCGTTACTAGTCGTCAAACACAGTTCTGGACAGAAGTCGAAGGTTAGCCTGATGCAGAGTTCCTCCTCATACACACTAACCACTAACCAATAACCACTAAGACATGCTGTCTTATGTAAGTAGGATTTATAAGACAAAACTAGTATACGTAAAGCAAACATGACGAGTGCTACATAGTTAAAAATACTATTTACAACACAAGACATTCATAGATATTCGAGCAACAGCACAGGTAAACATGCAAAACAAAATTAGACTTTGTTTAAGAGATTTTGACAGAATGGAATATGAAACAGTTAAGAACATCTTGCAAATTTTTCTACTAAGCATTACTCGACTCGAATTAAAGCTGTTTATATGACACCAAAAAATGACCGTGAACCCATAGTTTTCTGCCTTAACGAATTTGATCTATTTTTCATAAAATTTAGTTTTTCGTTTTTTAGACCATAAGCAGAATTGACCTGTGCTCATGCAATTAAATATTGTGAAAAGCGTACTGATACTTACAGGCTAGACAGGGAAGAGAAAAAGGTGACAAAAAAAAATTATCAATAAATTTAAGCTTTTCAGAAAGCGAAACAAAAAAAGTCAGTTTACCTCGGTATTAGATCATCGCATAATTGTGATAGTTGATTTTGTTTGATTTTAAGTTCTTCCTAGAATATAAACAAAAATTACATTAACAGAGTAGCTTGTATGTTTCTGTCGTAAGCTAACTTGTGCTATGAGTAATTCATCAGAAAACACAACAATTTGTGATTGATAAACATCCTTTTCAGATTTTAAACTGGCAATTTCTTGCGACTATTAAAGAAATAAATAAACAAGTTAGAAAAGGTATAATTAAAAATAACAACAACAACAAAAATTATACCTGTCCACTAAGACGTTTCTGTGATTGTTGAAGTTGTTGTTTTAACTGTTCAATTTCTGCTTCTAAATCGCCAACGTGTTGACGAACTTGAATTAATTCATTACTCACTATAAAAATCAAAAAATGGAATCGTCGATATCAAAGAAAATATAATTATCAAACTTACACGACATTCGACTTTCTTCGGACGTAGTAAATTGTGTTTTCCAAAAATTTAGTTCTTTAGTAAGATCCTAAAATAAAAACAAAAAAAATAATAATAGTAAAGACAGTTTTACACGTTTTTCAAAACTATTGGTTGTTTACTACAGAATGTCTCCACAGTCATTATAGAATAAAAAATTTGCATCCATTTTTCGGTTCTTTTATTCGACTATACAGAAGAAAAAATTGTATAAAAAGATGATTTTCTAATAAGACGAAGTGTCTCTACACTTTTCAAAATGAGTTCGAGAATGATTAAATGAAAGCTTTGGTAATCATGGGGTTAGTAGGGATAGATCGATTTCATGGGTTCAAATGTCTCCAGATTTAATTATAAAACAAAAGTAACAGATCTCAACGATTACCGTATAACGAAAGAAATTGAAATAATCAAAAAAAAAAGGAAACATTAAACTAATGTTTTCTCAGAAACAATAACAAAATTATAGTTGTGTATACGGCTGTCTGTTTACCATTAATTTACTAGTAACAAGTAACAATTTTTGTTACTTATTACTAGTAATTAGTAATAACAGATGCTAGTTGATTACTTTGTTATTTGTAACAAGTAACGCAGTTATTACTTTTGATAAAGTAACAAGGAACAATCTTTTAGCAGATATTTCTGCCAGTTGACTCCTTAAGTAAGGTTTTGTGAGGGTGAAGATGAGGGTGAAATACTTGCTAAAAGGTGGCGGAACGTCTAATAAAGAAGTACCTGAAATATTTGTTAGCTATATATCGCTACTAAGGGAAGAGTCATAACTTATAAGACATCTAATGAAATTCAATTATTTCACCCTCACTCTCACAAAACCTTTTTCAAAAACGTTTTTATGAGCAAACAAAAAACAAAAACTTGTTTTTTGTTACTTTACCAAAACTAACAAAGTAACAAACTAGTATCTGTTGTTACTAACTACTAATAACAAGTAACAAATTCTTGTTACTTTACTTGGTAAAGTAAACGGACAGCCCTAGTTGTGTATTGAAGTCAATGGTGATAATATTGAACAGTATAAAAAAAAAAATGTTTCTTTCATAAATCAGACAAGAAACATTGAACTTCTTATAATTTAGTGAACGAAGAGGAGTATAATACAACATTAGTGTGTGTTTCAAATTCATTATTTTAATTTTTAATTTTATTTTACGATAAACATCTCTCTTGTTGTTACGCGTCTTTTCTTGATAATAAGAACAATTGTATTCTCGAAATGTCGATAAATAAAATTAAAAATTAAAATAATAAATTTCAAATATACTACTGTTGTATTACTAATCTTTGTTCATAAAGAAAAGAATTCTTTTATCGGTTTTCTTAATTGACATGCTACAATTTGAACATTTCTCTATCCTTCAAAAAAATAATAATTCGATCATTTTTTAATTGAAAAATGATCGTATTATGCAAATTTTTTATTCAATAGTGATTTCAACAAAAAAAAAAATGAAATTACTCACTTGAGCTGATGTTCGCTCATTGACTTCTCCAGTGAGATGATTATTTGCTGTAGATTGTTGTTGCTGCTGTCGCTGTTGCTGTTGATCATCTTCTTTATTATTTTTTGTCGGTGACGTATGCATGGCAGTATAATGTTCACCTAATTCAATTTGATCATTAAATTTACGATGACATATGGGACACAGAAAACCCTAGAATAACCATAAAATATTAAAAAAGTCAAAGTTTTTCTTTTTCTTCTTCTTCATCGCTCACTTCCTCATCAAAAGAACTTATTGATAATGAATCATCACTGGTATTATTTTGAGTCTATAAAGAAGAAAAATCACATGTAAGAAAATATTTTGTTTTATTCTTCTTTTTTAAAAACAACAATTTCAATTTATACCTTTCGATTTTTTAATCGATTGAATAAAGATGACATGCTGAGAAAGAGAAGAAGAAAAGAAAAAAGAAAAGAAGTGGATAAAATATAAAACGAATCTAAAAATGAGAACATTAATACTTATTTTATTTTACTTTTTTTGTTCTGTATAATTCTCAAGTAATACTTGAGCTGTAAAATGCTGTAAAAATGGTAAAAAATTGTCCACTTAGAAAATAGTGAAAATAAATAATGGAAATATTTGTTCTGTTTCTTTTACATTATAGCTCAAAAAAAAAATACACGTGCTATAGACCACATAATTCTGAATTGTGTTTTTTGTTTTTCATGTAAGTTTAGATGCTTTTAAATTAAAGTATAAAGTAGCAGACAAATGTCATAAAAAAATAGATATTACTCTACAAATTACACACACACAGAATAATAGCCATTAAATAGTTGGTTTTATCTGATCAGATACCTAGACATTTCAGCAGAATAATGTCTTTTTTTACTTTCTTTTTACTACTAATACACCTTTCTATTCTTTTACTCAGAAATAGGTTGACGTAAACAAGATTCTATACTATTTAAAGAATAGGATGAAAAAATAAAATGATGATTTACTTGGGATATTTTCATGAAAGTATTTGCAAATTTGTTTTATAAATTAAAGAAAACTTGATATATTTTTAAAATTTTTAGACAATTAATCGATGTTTAAATATTATTTTTTGGATGATTATCTTTTCTAGTCATTATTAATGATCAAAGTTGGAAATTCACTCGTTTTTCTACAAATCTTGACTTCTTATAGCTACACACATGTTTTAGTGTTTTGTTTTCAATATTTTAATTTGTATCCTTTCAAGGTTCTGCTATTATCAAATTAATTTATTTCTACTATTTAAATTAGGGCTTCGAATGAACCGGGCTAGACTGGGAAAAGTTGGCCCATGGGCTATCTCGCCCTTTATCGTCCTAGCCTGTGGCTTCCAGTTCATAAATTTTCCAGCCCATCCTGATCCATGGGCCGGACTGGCTGGCCCATCTAATAAAAGGTTTTTCCCGAATACAGCCTCATTTACCATGTTGATCAAGGCTACTTATCATTTACTCTCCTATTCGATAAGGACCAATGACGAGCAGAATAAGACACTTTAAAAGAGTAACTTTGTCACACCGTTCTCATGCGGCCTCTAGTAGAAAAATGTCGGTTGTTCTATACATCAATCAGAGAACTTCGTCCCATCGGCGCCCATTCCAATAGGTAGTGACCCGGCCCGACCCATGGTTCTGATTGTACAAAAAAGCCCAGCCCATGGTAGGCCATGGCTGGGCTGAGCCGGGCTGAGCCGGGCTGGTTTTAACCCAGCCCATTCGGAGCCCTGATTTAAATCGGTAAAATGAGCGCACTTTGGCGACTTCTAGCTTTCGAGACAAGTCGTTGTCTAGCAAAATTCTTCTTTGTTTCTTTCTGAACCCTTTCAGTTCTACTTTTCTGTTAATTTTTCCCATAGGAATTATTTTCAGAATCTGTTCTGAGAGTCCCTGAAATGGATTCTGCACTGAATGTATGTCTGAATTATGAGTAGTATCACGCCATGATGATGAGGGATGTGTCTCTATGAAGCCAACAAGAATGCGCTGTAGTACGATAGAATAATATTAATATCAAGTAGAAATAATAATATAATCGTTAATTAATAGCACTTTTTAACACTTACATACACAGAATGGCCCTAGTCGAGACTCCCGACAAAACTCCCACGGGACTCCTGTCACGGGGTCCTTCGGGAGTCAGGTGGGACTTTCAAGGAACTCCTAAGGATTCCTGAGGACTCGCTCAGGACTCTTATGGGACTTTGAGGACTTTCGAGTCCTGCGGGAGTCCATTGAGAGTCCTTAAAATCCTGTGGGAGTCCTTAGACGTCCCACCGTGGGAGTTTTGTCGGGAGTCTCAACTAGAAGGTTCTGTAAAACGTACCTAAACAATTTACAGCTTATTTTTTTTTATTATTATTGTTATTAAAAATTTACTGAATAATTTGTATTTCTTTGATTACAGACAACTAATTCTTCTAACATTATTTTTCAAAATCGTGTCTTTCTTTTATCAAACCATCTCTCGACCAACTTAGTTCATTTTGAACGAGATGGAAAACAAATATCTGGTAGATTTCTGTGATCTCTTACTCTTCTACTAATTGATTCTTTTCGTTATATCACTATCAGTATTAAACAGATAACAAACAGATACTATATGTTTTATCATTAAATAATTTTCGACACGAATTAGAATATCTT